>JAPDVR010000009.1:17437156-17672156 GCA_026230005.1 Gila orcuttii
GAAGAAGGAGGCGGGAACCGGCGAACATTCAAACAAACTTTATTAAAAATAAAATAAACTAAAATACCGCCAGCAGCCCCTCGCGGACGACTGCTGGCTTACCCAAAATAACTATAACGGCCAGCAGCCCCTCGCGGACGACTGCTGGCTAAAATAAAACACAAATACAAAAACCAAACAACTAAAATCAGGCCTGTTCCTCTCTCGATCATCAACGTCGTCGCTCCCCCTTTATGCTTCCGCTCCTCCGTGAGAGATGCGAGACCGGTGTGCTTCACAGGTGTTGCTCATTAGCAATCGCACCACCGGCCTCGCGCCGTTCTCTCACGTCCCTCGGCCGTCCTGTTCGCCACATACCCCCATCGCCCCTCACAGGCCGGGGGGTACCCACGAGCCTGTGCCTACTCCCCCCCCGGCGGCGGCGATCCCTGGGGGGTATGGACCGACAAGCCGAGGGAAACGGAGACGGAAGCATGAGGAGCGACAGATCGAGAGAGGGGAGAGAGGAAAAAAAAAAAAAAAATTGGTCCGGTTCCCACAACGCGCTGCCATCTGGTCCTCCAACCAGCTGGGCGATCTTCTCCGCGGTGCCTGGCGGTGACGCTGGGTAGCCACCGGTGGACGGCTCGACGCTCCTCCGCCGCCCGGTGGACGGCGACGGCTCCTCGGGTGCCTTGGGCAGACGGTAGGAGTCCCCCGCTCCCTGCTCCTCCCCTTCAGTGGTGGACGGCAGCAGGCTCCGGCCCACGGCGAGCGGCGGCGACTCCCCCTCTCCCTCCCGGATGGCAGCCGCACCTCCAATACCCAGGTGGCCGGCAGCGAGCTCGACCGTCCCACCGGCAACTCACTCCAGCGTACCGCCTCGAGCGTCCATGGCCGCAAGTCCCCCGCTCCCTGCTCCTCCCCTACCCGGCGGATGGCAGCAGGCTCCGGCCCACGGCGAGCGGCGGCGACTCGCGCACCATGCTCGATGGCACCGCAGATTCCCCACAACGGCGAGGACTCTCTGACAGCGCGTTCCTCCCTCTTCCCGGGTCTCGGCACCAGTGTAATAATGTTCAGGGAAGAAGGAGGCGGGAACCGGCGAACATTCAAACAAACTTTATTAAAAATAAAATAAACTAAAATACCGCCAGCAGCCCCTCGCGGACGACTGCTGGCTTACCCAAAATAAATATAACGGCCAGCAGCCCCTCGCGGACGACTGCTGGCTAAAATAAAACACAAATACAAAAACCAAACAACTAAAATCAGGCCTGTTCCTCTCTCGATCATCAACGTCGTCGCTCCCCCTTTATGCTTCCGCTCCTCCGTGAGAGATGCGAGACCGGTGTGCTTCACAGGTGTTGCTCATTAGCAATCGCACCACCGGCCTCGCGCCGTTCTCTCACGTCCCTCGGCCGTCCTGTTCGCCACAGTGTATATTTTACACGTAGTAAAATACTGTATTATAAACACCAGACAGATAATGATTTATGATGCTCTTCATCTCACTTGCACAAAATAAATGCAGTAATAGCATAGAAACGCATAGGTGAAATACACTGAAAATGATATGCATTTAAATTACATACTAAAACACAAACAGTTAGCAATAATAATGTTACCAAATAAAGTAATGCCGACTACAGACCTGGGTGTTTTGGGTCTGTTGATTAAGTCATCCCTCCGGATCTTCTGCCCGTACCGCAGCGCCAATGGGGAATGCATAAAAGCTGACTTTGTTGTAACGTGACGAAACGTAACGACACACAACAATGAAGTGCTGAGGCTGTCACCCTCAGAAAGGCAAGTCGCCTCTCTTGAATCCTAAAAATTGCGTGCAGCATGAGTCCAAGACAATCTTCTGTTCGTGAACAGTTGTATTTCATTCAATAATCTGACTATGCATCCGTGCATTTAATTGCCATTTGCTCGTGTGATAGTAATATTTATCTTAGTAGTATTTTAAGTGATATAATTGATTCTATAAACAACTATAAGAGATCATTTTCGGCTTTTTCCGGCTCCCTGCACCGGCGTAAAGCGAGACCGGAAGTGTCCAACCGCACACTCGCTGATCGTAAATCCAACATGGCAGCCACGTGCAACTAGCCTATGGGGGGAAATCTAAATCATAAATGCATTACACTAAAGAGAGTTTTGTTGGGAAAAGGTGTCTTGAAAATAATGTCACAGTATAGTTTATGCATAAAATATACTGTATATGCATAATATATGCATGAAATAAAAAAATTGCATTTTATGTAAATATATTTTCTTTATTTTTTATTTTGGGCAAAGTATGACCCGGATATATTTTTTTTTTGTGAGAAAACTTCTTGAAAGTACCATAGAAATACCGAAAAATATGGTATAATTGTGGTACAGTTGTTAGTAGAATATATGTTTTTGTTTTTTGGAATGAGTACTTACTTGAAATTGATAGTAGATTTGAAATGATTAAGAATAATTAGGAAATGTGTGTTTTGTTTTGATGTCATCTCTCGGTTGTAGATCCTGAAGTGGTTTACACAGATGTGTCTAGGCACCAAACACATTCACGACAAGAGAGTACTTCACAGGGACTTAAAATCAAAGGTGCGTCTGGTAACATTCTCTTAACTGTAAAAGTTTTATTTATTATTTATTTTACAAAACAAATGGAGTACAAAGAAAGGAAGCCTAAAGTGTAGTATTTATACTTTTTGTACATTAAGCTTTCAGCCTCAACTTTTCTGCAAAGTCAAAACACATACTATAATTACACCAACCACATCAATATGATGGAGAGATTCAGGAGGAAATTATGATCATCAAATTAATTTTTTCCCATAATTTTCAATAGACTATTTTGACGGTCAATGACATGACCCTCATTTATGGTCTGGATCTATTATTTTATTAAAAATACAGTTTATACATACAATAACTTGAGATCATCTTCTATGATGAGCATGTTTTTAATGTCTGAATTAAAATTCATTCTTATTTTTTATTTATTTCTTAGGGCATAAAGTAAAAAATATCAGGGTGATACAATAGTCCTGATGTCACAATTAAGAAGAATAAAAACTTCACTGCAAGAATTAAAAAACATATTATCTTTTATTATTATAACCAGTGTTGGGGAAAGTTACTTTTAAAAGTAATGCGTTACAATTTTGCATTACTCCCTAAAAAGTAACTAATTGCATTACTTAGTTACTTTTTATGGAAAGTAATGCTTTACAATATTTTTCCGTTACTTTTTCTCACCTGGGCTGGGCTTGCTTGTTTGCTTTTAAGAATGAAAGTTGACTGATTTAATCCATTTTGAGGAATACTGAAAGTGTTTTTGTGCAAGTGAGATGAGTAAATGCATGTTCACATTTAGTCTAGATCTACAATAATCATCATTTCACACACGGCGCACGCAGCGCCTCTGCTCTTACTCATGATTTCTCTCAACATGGGGAAAAGAGAGCTGTCAGTCAATACATGAGAAAACAAAGTAACTTGTGTTACTTATTTGAAAAAGTAACTCAGACATTTTGTTGTAAATTTAAAAGTAATGTTAACTAGTTACTTGAAAAAGGTAATCTGATTACATAACTCGTGTTACTGGTAATGTGTTACCCTAACACTGATTATAACTTTTAATTTTATAACTCAATATTTGAAAAACAAAAAACATTTGTCTGCCAAATCAAAGTCGTGTGGTGCAACCAATGTCAAAAACTTCACGGTTTTGGAGAAATATATATATATATATATATATATATATATATATATATATATATATATATATATATATAAATCTTAACATCTACAAGATCTGCTGTACTGTTTTCTACTGTACTGTGATTGGCCTTTACAGGCCAGTGTTTTCAGATCAAAATTACAGTCTAAAGAATGGAAAGTTGTGATTTAAGTAGAAGAATCATTAATGTATTAATAATGCATGCATAAAAAGTCAATGCTAGTTTCTTTCCCATTTCCCTTGCAGAACATTTTCTTGACAGACAGTGGAACTGTGAAGGTGGGGGATTTTGGTTCGGCTTGTACTCTTAACAGGTATTCAGCCAAATGTTTGTCATTCGTTTACAATTTAGTGCAAGAACACAGCCAGGTTTTGATATGCACTGATTTTATATGTATTTCTGCAGTGCAAAAGCATTCGCTCAGAACTATGTGGGTACTCCATATTACGTGTCTCCAGAGATATGGGACAACAAACCTTACAATAATAAAAGGTACAACTTTCCTGATAATATTTCTCTCAGATTGACACCAGCTTTACATTTTAAACTACATTTGGACTAATATGCTTGTATATTACAGTGACGTCTGGTCTCTTGGCTGTGTCTTGTATGAACTTTGCACCCTCCAACACCCGGTATTTTCCTCTTGACATTCTCAAATTGTATAGTTGCAATGACTTTATGCATCAGACGGTGTAAAAAGTTGCACTTCTATAGTGTGTTTTAGATTATTAAGGACCTTACCCTAACATTTCCATGTATTCTTTTACTGTCACCCGTCCCTTCATCAGTTTCAGGCTCGTAGCTGGAAGAGTCTGATCTTGAAGGTGTGTCGAGGGACGTACGCACCTTTACCCAGTCACTTCCCCTATGAGCTGCACTACCTCATCAAACACATGTTTAAGACTAACCCCAGAGACAGACCCTCAGTACACACGATCCTCAGCTCTCACCGCGCGTCCCGACTGCTGCAGAAACACCTGACGCCAGAGGTACATTTTGAAAACACTTCAATGTTTTATGGAGCGATTCAGGAGGAAATCATGATCAGCAAATCAGATTGTAGATTTCTTAGTAGTCATTGTAACTTAATTACAACTAATTTCTGTATGGCTCAATCCAGTCAGCAGTTTATAAAAGCAAAACAAAAAAAAATTAGCTTGATTTAAATCCAAGAATTTATAAACAAAATAAAAACTATACATCAAGATAGATATAAACGTTTGTGATCATTAAAGGGCATAAGTAAGAATAGAAATAGATCCATAAATAGATCAATAGATAAATGAGTGGTAAAAGAATACTGGTGGCAAGTATGTGATTTTCAGTGAGATTATATATTCATAATTTTCATTAGATCATAATTTTGACTGACACCTGAAAAAACTGTATTAAGGGTCAATGATGCTCAATTTTGTGTGTATTTATAGTTAAAAACATAAAAGGTGAGTTAAAGTAATGCAAAAGTAATGTAACGCATTACTTTCCAGAAAAATTAATTAAGTAACACAATTAGTTACTTTTTTAGGGAGTAACACAATATTGTATTTTATTTTGTATTTTGTATTTCTTTTAAAAGTAACTTTCCCCAACACCAGTCACAAAGTAATTACTTCAGAATAAGTATCTACTCAGAGAGAATGTGATTTTAAAACACTGCCTAAGTCTCTTAAAAAATATCAAATAATTTGACCTTTTACCTTTTGATTAGGTCAGTTCAGGTACAAGTTTATATGTGCAGCTCCCTAAAAACCTGATGATATTTAAGACTTAATAATGCAAAAATAAAAAATACTACTTACATTGAAAATATAGTTAAACATCTTTGAAAATAATGATTAAAATGTGTACTCAAATTTGCATGTATTGAAGGTGTATGGAAAAGATGTTATTACTTTGATGGTTAGACCGCATGACATCAGAACATTTTTTGGAAATGGCTTTTCAAAACTACATTAAACACATGGATAGAGCTTTTTCTTTTCTTTATCACATTATTTAATATTACGTTGATGATAATTTACAGCAGCTCTTAATTCCTCTCTGCTTTTTGCTGTGCAGAAAAAGGAACTGGTGGGAGAACGAACACGCCATTGGAGAAAAGAGGAAGGAGAGAAAGTGGCCATGTTTTTAGGCCAGAAGAGTTTATTGACCACATCTACCACTGAAGGTACACTTGCTTAAACTAGGAAGTTAAGATTCCTAGTTTTAGTTCAAACTTCACCTGTAGTGATCAGCCTAACTGATTAACTAACTTATTCATTTGTGGTCAGGAGCTTTGCAAGTAGGACAGCCCCGTATGGAAAACAACAGCAGTGATGACCCAGCTTCTCGGAAGAGGTGGGCAGTCGGATCGTGTAATACAGTGCTGGGGGTCCTGGGAAATGCTGACATCATTTCCACTGGTAGCATTGACACTGCAGAATGGCCTGACCTTATTTCAGGTACAACAACACAACACATGTTTTTTTGTTCATGTACCATGGTACTTTTTTTGAAAACCTTGGAGTGCCATGTAAATATCATTTACATATACATTTACATTTATTCATTTAGCTGACGCTTTTATCCAAAGCGACTTACAATTGCTATATATGTCAGAGGTCGCACGCCTCTGGAGCAACTAGGGGTTAAGTGTCTTGCTCAGGGACACATTGGTGTCTCACAGTGGATTCGAACCCGGGTCTCTCACACCAAAGGCATGTGTCTTATCCACTGCGCCATCACCACCCCATGGTAATATCATGGTATAATGTCATGGTATATGAATATGGTAGTCATTTAGGAGCATGGTTTTACCGTATGACTCCATCACTGCGCAATGGCACCACCACAATTCAAATCAAAGTGAATATGAATTTAACTATATTTATCAGGTTTTTTTCTTGCTAAACATAAGCAGAATCTCCATCATTGATTAAATGGCGGTTAGTAGCTCAGGGTAGCGCTTATACTGTACGTGTGAATAGTGTCAGTTCTTGCATCCTCTGATTGTGTCACAGAGGCTGAGAGTGTGGAGACCCAGCAGAGACGAGTGAGGAAACAATGGGACAAAGATCCACCGGAGAGACTCCTGAGCGTTCTGGAGAAAGCACAGCTCTGCTACGGCTTTGAGACGTACTCTATACACAGAGACGGTCAGTCTGCTCGCATCACATACATCAGGGAACAAAAGTTTATGACATTAATAACAGTGGAGTGAACAGGCCACGGTATACTTTAAGCAATATCGAAGAACGGTGTGACGTTATTCTGAACAAATTCAGGCCCAGACGAAGTTTATTTTTTGTTCGTTTCGTGTTTTCAAAACAGCTTCCCAAAGCAAACTTTCCGGAAAAGCTATAGACCAACGCTACTTTTGCGTCATCGAAGGGTAACGCCCCTTTTTGGGGGAAAACAAACGGATTCCTCTGAGAACAGAACTCGCTCTAGATCTGCAAAGTTTCTTGATAGCAAAAATGGCACAAACATACACACTCTTTTTGCCGGACTATTCAGACATCTACCACTATCTCGTGGAATCACCAAGTAAGTAGCCTATTTTTTTGTCATTAACACACTCACAGTATGACAAACTAGACGATGAGACCATGAGGGATGTTCCATTTTGGCGGTTTGTATTTTGGTGAAGAAATGACTTTTTTTTTTTATCTGACGGATATTTTCTTCATCCTCCGACAATTCAACACAGGTAAATACACTATTATCTCAGACCATGCCTCTGTTCGTTCAAGATAGCTTGTGAAACTATATATTAAAGATGTTAACTAAACCTAAAGTGATGGGAAAAGATGAGATGCCAGGAAAGATTAGGCTATAATAGTTTTTGCGTTTACTTGCATAACTTTTGTGTTGATATAGGCTATATATTTCCTCCCAGCTCTTTATTTCATTCTCCAAAGTTTCTCTGGGGAAATTTTTCGTAGAAATTTTTTGACTGAATAAAACTTTCTCGGGCAATTCAAAAGTTTTGCAAGTGAACGCAGAATAGAGATATAATTTTTTAGGATCATATAGACCAACGCTACATATTTTGCCGTACACTGTGAACCTTTTTACAACTTTCAAAGTCCTAGCACTTTCTAGACACAAGCAGAAACCAGCCAAGTCCACTTTAGTCCTAGCCTGCCACTATTTCAACAGTAAAATCAGTTAACAGTCAAGGTAGCATGCCTAGTGAGAGCTAATCACGTAGCTGCTAGCAGCTTCGTCTTTCTAACTAGTATAGCTAGTCGACAACAAAACTATGTCAGTAGTTTAAATCAAGTTAAATATGATCCAAGTGACATGGCCTCATCGTCTAGTTTTTTATTACTGTGAGTGTGTTAATGACAAAAAAAAATAGGCTACTTGGTGATTCCACGAAATAGTGGTAGATGTCTGAATAGTCCATATTTGGCCACTGTGTGGGGTTATTAATCCAGTTTTCGACCATTTCAAAGGGACACCTCTGTAACCCCGTATCCAGTAGCTTCTTTAAATACCGCTCACAGTCCTCGGCCGCCAAAGAGAGTGTGTATGTTTGTGCCATTTTTGCTATCAAGAAACTTTGCAGATCTAGAGCGAGTTCTGTTCTCAGAGGAATCCGTTTGTTTTCCCCCAAAAAGGGGCGTTACCCTTCGATGACGCAAAAGTAGCGTTGGTCTATGGCTGCTAAACACCTTTGAACTACCATTGGTCAGTGGTGATGATGTAATAGGTGGGTGTGCCTCTGAGGCTCCGCCTTCTTAGACGTGGAAATCTTCTCCGGTTCACTTCTTCCGTTGAGATCAGACGTCCGCTAGTAAAAACAAACACTGGAGAGACGCTTTATAGTACAAAATATAGCTGTAATTCTGATTGAAAGAGACACTGACACTGTTTGCTTTTAAACTATCAATAGTATAAAGTGACTTTACTTGACTGGAGGGCCGTGAACTTATATCGGGGCCTTTAAGGAATTACATACAAACAGACCCTTGACTATTTTAGAAAGGGTGTGCTACACAAAATCATATTATCTACACAAATGAAGACCTTATATTGTAAACCTCACTTTAATCTCAATTTAATCTACCATTAGTTTTGAAATTGGTAATATTTGTTTATTACACTACTGTTCAAAAGTTTAGGGTAGGTGACGTTTTTTATGTTTTTGAAATAAGTGTCTTCTGCTCATCAAGGCTGCATTTATTTGATCAAAAATATAAAAAAATATCTATATATATTTTTTTTTTAAATAACTGTTTCTATTGTAATACATTTAAAAATTAATTTATTGCTGTGATCAAAGCACATGATCCTCCAGAAATCATCTAATATGCTCATTTAATGCTAAAAAAAAAACATTTCTTTCTTCTGAAATTCTTTCAGGATTCTTGGATAAAAAGAAAGCTCAAAAGAACAGCATTTATTTTAAATAGATTTTTTGTAACATTGTAAAAGTTAAAATGGTAAAATTCTATATCAATTAAAATGTCCTTGTTGAATAAAAGTATGAATTCATGTATTTCTTAAAAAAAAATGTAACTGACCCCAAACCTTTGATCAGTTTACCCTTTTATAAAAGGGTATTTTATTGCTTTTCATTTCTGTCTGACATCTTAATTTGCGACCTACCCTCCCATTTCACTCCCTGTAGGTGTTTGATATTGTAGATAAATATTATCTTTTGACATATCATGTCAGGAAAGACTAAAGTTCATTAAGTTTGCATGCATGCAATGTGGTCAGATATTGTCTACCCACACTGCCTTAGTAAAATCCCAAAATGTTTTTTGTGAGTCAATTTCATAGTGACCTAAATCTGAATCTGATAACATCTACTGCAACGTGGAGTAGAGAAAAGTAGAGTATTTTATTTCAATGCATTACACACAAAATAAGCAACATTCATTATAAAGAAAGATACTGTAGGCTAAGCTCACGTTTCAAACAAAAAAGTAAATAAAATATAAATTTTATTTTTTGTTCTATTTTCTATTTCGTTTTATATTAATTAAGGGTGTCACGATTTCGATTTTAAATCGAAATCGATCGAAATTAATTCACAATCTCAAAAATCGAAATAAAAAATGGAATCGTCGATGCTGCCACGCCCCCATGTCGCGCCCGTGATGGAAAGTTCGGATCGTTTTACTGACTCTATTGTTCAATCTCGTTCATCAAAATTAACTAATCTTTTTTCTAGTCATTTCAGGGGCTTTAAATGTTATACTTTTAACAGGCAAATTCCCCGAACACATCCACCTACGCAATCTTGATCATATTCTGAATTAAGAAATCATTATAATGCAGTCAAAAATAATTTACAGGGAACATTAATAATTACTTGACCTTCCTTTGAGTCTTTTGTTCATTTGTCGCGTGACAGAGGCAATGAACGGATCGTTCATGAACGACTCATCACGGTGCGGAAAAAAAAACACACGTGTTGAAAGGCTGTGAGTCCTCAAATTTAGATTCTATGCCCGAGCCCGAACTTGGCCCGACCCGGCCATAGACGTGCACTCCCAACGCAATAGAGTGCGGCGCGGGACTAGATTTGATGGCCGAGTGCGAGCGCGGGCGGTAATCCACTCACTCTGTGTGTGCGGGAGAATAAAATGATTCGCGGGACTCCCGCAAACTAGAAATATCTATGAATAAAACATATAAAAACTAATATATTTTTATTTATCTGTTGCAGAAAAGCAACAAGAACAACTAAAACAAAATAGAAACGATAAATTACAGGCCAGAGTTTCTATTTATAACATGTTTGCAGCGTTGAGCGATTTAGTCAATCACAGACATTTGTGTTGATTTCTTGAACGCAATGGCCAATCAGAAGCATTTAAGATAGACTCTCCTCACCGCTCAAAACGGACTTTTTGTTCAGTGGTGAATTCTGTAAACTGGCAAATCCTCTAACTATAACAAACAAAGTGTAGGCTATATATTATGAAAGATTCATTGTGCAGTCAGCTTCATTGATAATAACAGAGATGTGTGAGATTGCGATGAACTGATGTCAGCTTTTTAGGAGCAACAGCAAACTGTGCTTAAAAAAAAAAAAAAGTAAAAATCGAAATCGAAAATGTAATCGATTTCGTAAAGGATTTGGAGAATCGTGACACCCCTAATATTAAAATATTAATCTAGCTATGTATTTCAAAAAAAGCTAGACATGTACTTGAATGCTGTATTAGTTCTCTTTAAAAGTTAAAGTGTTGTTACACATAGTGCCTGTGCTTAATGGGATTATTTTCTCAGCAGGTTCTTTAAGCCCAGAGCCTGGAGACAAAGTGGACGGCCCTGAGGAGACGATCACAGACTTAAGTAGACTGGAGCCGCGCTCAGATGATGAAGACACGTGAGTTTCTCCTGTTTTCCCTCTCTCAGTACTGTCTCATATCTCCATGATTTCCTATAAACCTCACATTACTCTCCTGACTGCAGGGATTTTGAAGAGGAGTGTCCGTGTGACTGGATAAATGAACTAGAGAAGATGGTGGAGGAACACTAGCTACTCAAGTGTGTTATTGTACATATGTTTTGATTTTGAAGATTCTGACATAAAAGACATAAGACTGTTGCGAAAATATAACAGTAAGTGATTTCTAAGAGCCTGTTATTCTTAAGACAGAACCGCCTTTCATATATAAAAAAAGACTGTTCTTTCGCGTGTGATCAAACGTGTTGAGTGATGTCATAGGGTGCTGTTTTTATGAGCCAACAGGTCAACATCTCATTTGTAACATGGAACAATGAAGGTGTCCATGGTAACACATTTGTGTTTAATAACAGAAATCAATCAATGTCTCATTCTTAAAAATGCATTTATGATTGTCTTGTTTAAGCCGGATAAGTTAAGCGACTAAATACTAAATAAACAATAAAGAGAAGCATATTGTGATGATTATCGTCTGGATTGCCCTCGAGTTCCACAAGAGGGCGCTCCACTTCTGCTCTGCCTTTCCCTGGACTGTTCACGCACACACCCTGGACTGATTACTCACACACCTGTCAACATTGATCACTCTCACACCTGCATCGAGTTCCACACACAGCTCCACACACATTAAAACCCCACTCACACTATTACCCATTGCGAAGTCGTTTCACTGTTGTGTACATCTCCGAGCGTTTCCTAGTATTATCTTGTCCTGTTATCCTAGTCTAGTCTGTTCCTGTCTGTGTATTCGACCCTTGCTGAACCTGTTCCTCGATTGTTTGCTGCCTGCCTTTGGACCAATTGCCTGTTTAACGGATTCCGTCTCGTCTGCCGCCTTCCTCTGTCTTCTCGCCTGGTTTCTGATCCTGAGTATTGCCTTGTCTCCTATGCTGTGTTTGCTGTCTGTGACCCTTGCCTGTCTGACTACCCTCTAATAAACTCACGCTGCGTTTGGATCTACCTGTGTCTGGTTGTATCATGACACATATGAATCTTACCTGTCAAGAGCAGATACATATACATATATATATGTCATAATTATTTATTATATTTAATTAAATATAATTAACCTGAAAAGGCTCCATTTTATGTAAATTGTCATTTCTCTTTTTTCTTTTTAATTTCAGTGTGAAAAGTGACGAGTACCCTCTTTCTGCTGTCTTTTTTCTGTTTTTCGTTTTGATTTTTTTTTTTGGATGAATATAAAGTTCAAAAGAACAGCATTTATTAGAATATATTTGTGAAACAATGTGAAAGTCTTTACTGTCACTTAAAAAAATAAATAAAAACATACTGAACTTACTGACTCCTATATATAAGCATAATGTAACAACAGCCGTAGAAACACATCTGAATCCACTTACTAAACCTGGCACACAAAATTTGGTCAAGAAGGTTGTGTCTCTTCTCATGACCACTAGGTGGAATGCAACATGTGCAGATGGAAGCTGTTGCAGGGAAATCGATGTGCTTCTAAAGACTTTGTAAATAAGATTGGATTTTCACCTTGCAGAAATAACCGCTGCCTACAACCTGATGAAGATATGTTCCAATGATAAGGTGTATCCTCCCCACATCTTGAAAGGAAACCCTGTCATCGGAATGCAGAATGCAAAATGCAAAACACTTTTTCACGTTACAGTAGAATTCATAGTTATTGATCCTCATATTATTGTGAGGTCACTGATATACTGTCATTCTTAGGTTGAAGTTACTCTATGCAGCATATTATGTTTTATGGGGCACATTATTAATATTTAGTTGTTTGTTTGTTTGTTTTTTCTTATATGATCTGGACCACAATGTGGAGCTGGTATGTGCTGTACTGAACAGTATCTGTACATTATTTTATGCCTTATACAGTAGATACATTTTGCCTATATATTATATATAGGAGTCAGTTTAATTTAAATTACTTTTTCTTGTATTTAGCAAGGATGCATTAAATTGGTCAAAAGTGTGTGCTAAGACTTTTCATGAATATATTCTAATGAATGCTGTTATTTCTAACTTTATATTCATAAAAAAAAATCGAAAAGGTATCACGGTTTCCACTAAAATATTAAACAGTATTACTGTTTTTGACATTAATAATAATTTAAAGTGTTTCTTGTTTTGTTTATAGAAAACAAAACAAATATTGTACTTCTATTTTGATGATAATTTACCCCAGTTCTTATGTTGTTCATGCTTCGTTAGGTGGACCATCCAAGAATGAGTGTTTATATGAGACGAGGAAAGAAATGCTCAAACCTTGCACTTGCACAAAAACCTGTTCAAACCTGTGTATAAATCCTGGTTAAATTATTCAAACTAAGGGCTCTCATGAAAGGAATGCTGCCACACTCTTGCTAAGGCTGAGAGGACTCAAAGTCAGTTTGCTGTTGTGCCAGCTCTGCTTGATTTACGAGTGGTCTCGGGCTGACTGTCGAGGCGCTTGGTGTGCAGATAAAAGACCCTAGTTGTGTTCTTAAGGAAATGCTAGGCCAGCGTTGAAGCTTATCTGAAAGCCACATGGAGTGCCTCAGGGACCAAGTCTAGGCCCTCTTGCCATTTTTAATTTTCCTCGTTTACCTCAAGTTGAAGCTTGATGTCTTATGAGAGACGAAGATAAACATATAAGGATGTGAATGTAAATATGATAGTAACCCATAAACTCATTCTGAAAGACCCCTGTTCCTGTTATTGTGGTTTTAGGCTGCTCTATTTTGGCTTAGATGCTTAATAAAAAGGGATAGTTGTTACAACCCCGTATGACTTTGTTTGTGGAACACAAAAGGAGACATTTTCAATTAATAGTACTCTTCTGTGCTTTTTTTCATTCACTTGCAGTACAATGAATGTGGAAGGAGCCCTTCATTTATGATGTCAGATGATGGCCTCCACAGTCCTTGAATGGAATAAATTATATTTAGTGTAATTTAGACATTATTGTAAGTGAGTTACGGTGAAACAGACAGTGTCTAGCCAACCAATGACTCGAATAGAGCTCAGTCAGAGAAGAAGAGATGGTAGATATTGTGCACTTCAAACTGTTCTGAAAACAGCACTGCAAGGTCACCTATGAGTAGTATCTATCTATATGTTAGGGGATGACTTTTCAAGCTGAGACCTGAACCTTAAAATATCAAGAATTGGGTTTGGGATCTTTTGACTTTGGCCTTACATCTCAGAGTGGTTACATGTCCTTAAGCAAAGAAAAATACAGTACAACGAAGTGCGTTGAGGTGCGAGGTGTGTTAGTTCTGATAGTTCGTAGCCATAACAAATTAGCCACATTATTAACACAATGGATTGTTCAAAAACAATCCATTGTTCAATCCTTTCAAAACAGTCCAACATAAATTCACTGAGAACAGTCCAGGAAAAAGAATTGTCCATTTTGATTTCGCGGTCAATTTTGATATCAACTTTTACAAATTGAAAATGTGTACAATGAGAAAAAAAAAAACCCTCTTTTTTTTGTTACATAAAATGTAGCATTATAGTTTCAATGCTGGTTTGTTAGTATGCCGTTCCTCCACTGAACGCTGCCCACCAGCACACACACACTAGCCAGTGCGCCATTAAGCATTTCCTCTGCAGGATGGAGACGTGAAGTCATGTCTTTAGAAAGAACAACAAACAAATCAGTAAAGAAATGTTACATTGTTTTAGTTGTTAGGCTGCACAATGCTCACACATTGTAGACACACAGTGTGTCTGCTGACTGGTGTCACACTCCCTGATCCTCTGTTGCATTATGTGCAAATGTTCCCCGCTTTGAATAGTTCGTAGAAACAGAAGCATGGGGTCTGACCTTGAAATGGCAAACCTGTTATTATAACGTGAATCAAGGTGTGAAACCACACAAGGGCTTTAGATATATTTTTGCTTGTTGCTTGCACGCATTTTTAGTATCAACAGTTTCTAAAGGATATCCTGTATAGCTTCTCTTTGTTTTTCATCAGTTTAATGCATCCTTGCTGAATGAAATTATCAATTTCTTTAAGAAAAAACAAATCAATCTTTGAATGTTACTACTACATACTACTATGTTATTACTACTTTATACAACATCTCTTTCTCGTTTGTCTCTGTCAGACTTTATTTTCTGCTCCACACCTCTTTCCCTGTCTCTTTGTCTTGCTTACGGTTGGTCACACCACTCTCCCATTTACTGTCTGTCCGTGTCTGAATGCGACGCCACAGGAAGAGGATGAGTCCGGCAGATGGACACTGACCTACTGATCTCCGCTTTCTACAGACTCCATTAAGCTCTCTTTTTATTTGTGTCACGACTTCTGAAATTGCAGACACAAAGCATTTATAAAATAAACTGTCTGGTCAGGTCTTCCTCTGGAAATGTTGAAATTGAACCTGAGTTGGTCTGTTCATAGTGCTGCACTAATCCTCAAAACTTAACATGCTTAAATAATGAAAAAAGTAAAAGAAAAATCTAAGCATTTGTGTTTTTCATCAAGGATTCTGTTGTTGTTGTGTTTGTTGTTTTAGCATTATGATATTATTTTCATGACTTTAACTCTTTCCCTGCCAGTTTTTATCAACACTTGAATATGAGTAAGTTTCATAAACAAAAGCAACATTTTGAGCAAAAAGCTGAGAAAATCAAGTTGTCGTCAAAGACTACATCTGTATCGGATTCAGAACAATGATCAAGAGTCCATCAACACCTCTAATGCTTGCACAGTCCTGTAGCTCATCCTAGATATAGATATATTACTATCACAGACTGCATTTCCCATCATCCTCCCTGGCACATAAGTCACACACACCTGGAACTCATCTAGCCCTGATCACCAGCACTATATAGAGCCACACACTCCCTCAGTCATTAGCCGTGTTTCCATTACAGATTTGCGCAAATGTTTTGCGCTATTTTCTAAATGTTGATAAAAAAACTATTGCGAAATGATGGGGTTTCCATTAACCAGTGTCATGCGACTAAAGCTCATTCTCTCACGATAAGTCATTCCAAAAATCATGGCGACAGACATTGGTAGGTTCACGCATATCGTAGCCACCGCACTACCTGTTATTTATAATCGAAGGAGACGTTTGCGCATTATAGCATTAATGGCAAGGCAAGCCCCCTATACGTGGGAGCGGCCGCGTATGCATGCGTTTTTTGGGGGGGAAGTTATAGTGCGTGATTTCACAGAGGACCTGTGGATTCTGAATTTCCGAATGTACAGATCAACTTTTTTTGAGTTGTGCAATGCAATCGGCATTCATCATGCACCTGCTGCATCATGCACAAGGGAGCCAGTTTCTACAAATAAACGCATAGCAATAGCTGTTTATAAACTGGCTTCCTGTGCAGAGTACAGGGTAGTGGCTGAGACATTTTGGGTTAGCAAAACGACTGTCCACAGGTGTGTGTATGGTGTATGCCAGGCTATATGAACAAAACTTATGAAGCACTGTATACATTGCTTTGCCAAATGTGCAGGAGGCACAACAGATTGCACAACGCAATTATGAGGCACACAGAATACCTCAAGTCTACGGTGCAATTGATGGGACTCAAATCCCCATTCGTGCCCCGAGTGATGGGTATAGGGATTATGCAAATAGAAAAGGTTGGACCTCCATTGTTATGCAGGCTGTTGTAGATGACCAGCTAATGATTAGGGATATCGGTGTTGGGTCACCTGGCAGTGCACATGATGCCGCAGTGTTTGCCACATCCAATCTGTTCAGGTATTTGAGCAAGTTTATACACCATTTCAGCTGTTGCATTTTTTAAAGACATAGCACCCACAACACTTAAGTGTATGTCTATATTATATATATGTGTGTGTGTGTGTGTGTGTGTATAATGTGCTGCATGCTGCATTCTCCATAGTATGTGTGAGGGGGAAAACAGCAGCTACCACCTGCAGCATTACAGGTACATCCAGCTCCTCAACAGCCTCAAGGACACACCAGGGATGAACCTGATGCTCCGGCTCTTGAAATCAGGCAGGCTCTGGTGAATCACCTGCTCAGGCCACATTAGGTTACCCTCCTGTGTAAAAATACGCTTACAACACCTGTCTTTACATTTATTTCTGTTGTTGCAATTTGAAGAGTAAGAGATGTATGTTCTTTCAAATAATTACTTTATTTAAATGTTCTAGAATACAAAGTTTACGAATTGTCAGGTATTTTGAATTATAACAATAAATGGCTTTAAGTCAGCTGTCACTGTGCCAAATGATGTTACAGATGTTACATTTCTGTCTCTTACCAGAACATGGCATGGCTTTAAATGACTTGTACATTTGCCATTTAAATGAACATAAGAACAATGACCAAATAGTATTTTTATGCATCTATAAACTTGCGGTTTCCTGTAAGCCTGTTTATAACACTCAGAATACAAAAACAGCAAATAAATAAATACAAATTAATAAATAAAAATCAACCGTAACTTGCCATTAACCATAACTATAGTTCTACCAGAAAGACTCGGGAGATAAAATTAAGTAACAAGCATTAATTTATTGGCAGCCCAGTAAGCAATTATTTGTAAAATTCTTTGGCGTAGGCCCCGTCCATAGATCGTAATCCGAGGGTAGCGGATCAGCATCTCCTGCCTGAAGACGAAGGCAGGGGCGCAGCCGACCCCCCGGGGAAGTATAGACGGGACCATCCTGGTGGTGGTGGGGAGGGTGGAGGTTGTTGTCGCGTCGGCATCTGCGAATTCAAACATGTGTAAGTGCCGATCTTTTATACAATAAGAATAAGGGCGTGATTGGATAACTTGAAGGTAACGAGTGACGCAGTAATTGAGTCTTCCTGGCAGAACTTATGCTAAAGCTTTCATGGAACAGTGGAAAAGGTAAAACATTTTTCTAGTGTGTGTGTGTGTGTGTGTGAGTGAGTGATTTGAACAGAAAGGCATATTTCTTATGAGTTGTGCATGTAATGGATGACCTACAAATTCTGGTAAGAGGGAGAGTGGCCAGGGGAACAGGTAGATGACTGATGTTGGTGGTGGTACCCATGTGACTGTGGTTGTGAGCTGGGAGGAGGTTGCTTTGGGTGATGGTAGTATGGAGGTTGTAGAAGGTCAGGGGGTTTCTGGTGGGTGAAGGGGTGCTGAGCTCAAGTGCAGGAGCATGGCGCTCAGCTGCCTCTGTCGCCCTCTCAAAGCATTGAACAGCACGATTGAGCACCTCAGCGATTGTGCTGAGGTAGGCTTGATCCTGCCGCGCCTGCTCCTTATATTCATCTGGAGAGATGATCTCTGCCTTCTTGGCTGCCTCCAGCTCTCCTGACCCGAAGGTGTAGATGATTCACTCTCCGTTTCCCCTGAAACATTTGGAGTATCAGGGGGTTCATCATGTGGGGTCATGGGCCCATCATTTAAAGGGACACTTCACCCATTTGCATTAAGCTTTGTATTGTTAGAAACCCAGTCATATATTATAATGATCGTGGATTTTTCCTTTATTTTTCCCTGAGATGGGAGAAATAAGGATTTAAGTGTTTTACTTCCTGCTTATTATGACGTAAAAATCATAATTTTGCGTCATAATAAGCAGGAAGTCACATTTCATTGAAAAGTGTAGAGACTACAAACACTAGCTCATCATTTATTCAGGGGGAGGGGCCCACTCACGCTACAGATCAGTGGGTGGGACTTCACTTGCCGAAACTAATAGCAATATCCATCATCTTGTTTGGAAGCTAAGCTAACAAGCGCTGTGGAGCCAGATGGGAAATTACGACAATGATGGAAGGAAATAAACATTTTATTATGATTTTAAAAGTCTTCTGCTCAAATCCGATGATCGTGGCTATCTTTACGAGCCGCAATACAGCGAAGTGTCGGATTGCCGACACGAGTGGGTAGAACGACAGGACCAGTCCTCCTTAACTCGAGCCAGTGCGGTCTCCTCGTCCGTGACAGGCAGGTCTTCTGCATCGGCTGCAGAAGCGGCAGCAGCCGCGCCCTGTTCCTCCATCAGCCAAATCAGAAGACCTGCCTGTCGCAGACGAGGAGCCCGGACTAGCTCGAGTTGAGGCGGACTGGTCCTGTCGTTCTACCCGCTCGCGTCAAATTGCCAACACGAGCGGGTAGAACGACATGACCAGTCCGCCTCAACTCGAGCCAGTGCGGGCTCCTCGTCCGTGACAGGCAGGTCACGGTCTCGCGTTCTACCCGCTCGTGTCGGCAATCCAGCTGAAATATCCAGCTCCAGATTGCCAGTACTGCGGGCACCAGTAAGTTGAGGAAGCTCAGGAGGAACTATTGTTGTTACTATTGTATTGTTGAACTTTTATTGTTAACATAATTATTTTTGTTGATATCATTATTGAAATAAATGGTTCACATTTACGTTGTTTTCCTTATTAGTGTTTTATTCCACGTGTATGTTAGATAAATTTGGACGACCAACATTCCATCAGTGGAACTAATGTTACTAACCTACTGTGACCTTACATGATAATAGATAACAAAAATGGTCATGCCTACATATTTTTATTCTTATTTTGCAAATCCAAATTGCATTACAATGTTCGGACTGAACATTCAACATAAATAGAAACGAGGAGTAATTCAATAATAATGATTTCGGCAACAAACTAGATTTTTTTTCTGTGAAATGAATTTCAAACTATGGCGGCACCCAGCCTTGTAGACGGTAGAGTGCTTTCTCTGAATCTGATAGGCGGATACCTCCTCAGCTTTGTTCTGGATTAGTGGGAGTGGCTTGCGGAGCTGTGCAATGTGGTGCATTGTGGGAGTTGTGGTTTTCAGTACAAATGCGCCCTAAAGTTACTTTCTGTCTTTACTCGGTCAAGAAGGTACCAAATTCTAAAATTTTATTATATTTCGACTACATATATGACCCACTTTCAATAAAGATGAATGTTCCCACGGGTGAAATGCTCCTTTAAGGATGCTGCTGTTAACCCTAAAGAAACAAGACCATAAAATTAATTTAGTTCTATTTTTATTCTTATTAGGACACAAGAAAAAAAAGTGATTTCTTAAAAAACATTACTTTTATTTTTGATTTTTAAAGGCTGTACCCCCTTTGGGTGTATAAATTGATTTAAAACAGATTGTTTGTTTGCCAACGCATTGTAAAACATTTTATTCTATCATACCTCATAGTTAACATTTGTTGTAATATTCTGTTAAACACTATATATGTGTATTTATGAATATTACCCTAATGTATAATTTTATACTCAAAATCTATAATCAAAATTTATTATATGAAATATCAACATGATCATCTTCATGTCTGTTCCCTTCTGATTGAAAAGTTCTTTTTTAATGTAGAAAATGTGCAATTCTTAATTTTTCTCATGCTAAAAAGTAAATGTTAAATATGGTTTACACAAGGCATCCTAGCCTGAGCTTTACAGAAGGTCAGACCTAACAAGATGAGGACAGCAGGATTTTCCAACCACTCCCCCGAAGATCTTCTCCTCTCCCTTTCTCAAGATGGCTGTCCCCTGGAAGACTATGCGAGGTTCCTCGAGCTCTGCCACCTGATGTCCTGGACCGACAGCACTTTAAATACCTGTTTTTGGAGTGGGCTGCAGGACCACCCGTTTCGAGTACTGTCAAGGGGAACTACCTACTGCACGCTGACACAGTATATGGATTTGGCATTGTGGCTGAGTGGCTCGCCATTCACGGTTAGAGAAATAGAAGATGAGGACATCGCCCCTCAGCCGCACCCTGCCCAGCCCACTCCCCCCATCATCCAGTCAGCCGCTATCCTCGTTCCAGTAACCCCCACCTGCCTCAGAACTTCTCCCTAGGCTTTCCTCACTCCTCACACCCGCCACAAACCTAGAGCCGGTGCCAAAGCCCACCAAGCCCGAGCCCACCACAGAGCCAGAGTTTGGCGAGTCTGTCCAGGTTTGTGACCCTGCCCCAATTTTCCATCTTGGAGCTCGAGTCTGAACCAGTGTTCTTCACAGAACCCGAACCTGCAATCATCATGTGTATGAACCAAGCGTGCCGCACAAGCCTTGAAAAGTCTCGATCGCCCCCCGGTGACCGGTCCTAGTATAGCTCATAAACCCCGCCTCCCCATGTTATTCAATGGGACGTGAGACCAACTAAACAATTAAATTACACTTCACATATCTTTTTTCCAAAGATAGTTTCTGTCATTTACTGTAGTTTTTATCACGCTGATGTAATTCGAAGTGTTTGTTTTTAAAATAAGTTTGTTTTTAGTTAGTTATTTGATGCTATAAAAGCGGCGCTGTGGCGTACATGATTGACAGCTGTGATTGACAGGTTCTCTGAGCAAAGTAGTCACTGAAGCAACAACAGACTTTTTTTCGGGATCTTTGGAGGACTGAGGAGATTGGAGCTTTACATTTAATACCTAAATTTCTATAATTAATTATTTCACACCGACATAATGGGTTGTTCTGCAGCAGAGGCGCTGCAGAAATCGGTCCGAAATCGCAACTGCGCAGACTCAAGTCCCAAGATGTCAGCGCCATATCGGGACAATGGCGGCTTCACTTCTCGCCAATGGAAGAGAGCGAAGGGGCGTCGTCCATCTTTTTTACAGTCTATGGTATGAACCAGAAACCGAGCCCACCACAGAGCCAGAGTATGCGGAGTCTGTTCAGGTGTGTGACTGGCCCCAATCTCTGTCCTGGAGCTCAAGCCTGAACCAGTGTTTGTCCCGGAGCCTGAACCAATGTTTGTCCTGGAGCTCGAGCCTGAACCAGTGTTTGTCCTGGAGCCTGAACCAATGTTTGTCCCGGAGCTCAAGCCTGAACCAGTGTTTGTCCCGGAGCCTGAACCAATGTTTGTCCTGGAACTCGAGCCTGAACCAGTGTTCGTCCCGGAGCTCGAGCCTGAACCAGTGTTTGTCCTGGAGCCTGAACCAATGTTTGTCCTGAAGCTCGAGCCTGAACCAGTGTTTGTCCTGGAGCTCCAGCCTGAACCAGTGTTCGTCCCGGAGCCTAAACCAATGTTTGTCCCGAAGCTCGAGCCTGACCAGTGTTCGTCCCGGAGCCTGAACCAATGTTTGTCCTGGAGCCTGAACCAATGTTTGTCCCGGAGCTCCAGCCTGAACCAGTGTTCGTCCCGGAGCCTGAACCAGTGTTTTTCCCAGAGCTCGAGCCTGACCAGTGTTCGTCCCGGAGCCTGAACCAATGTTTGTCCTGGAGCCTGAACCAATGTTTGTCCTGGAGCTCCGGCCTGAACCAGTGTTCGTCCTGGAGCCTGAACCAGTGTTTTTCCCAGAGCTCGAGTCTGAACCAGTGTTTGTCCTGGAGCCTGAACCAATGTTTGTCCTGGAGCTCGAGCCTGAACCAGTGTTTGTCCTGGAGCTCCAGCCTGAACCAGTGTTCGTCCCGGAGCCTAAACCAATGTTTGTCCTGGAGCTCGAGCCTGAACCAGTGTTTGTCCCGGAGCTCGAGCCTGAACCAGTGTTTATCCTGGAGCCTGAACCAATGTTTGTCCCGGAGCTCAAGCCTGAACCAGTGTTTGTCCCGGAGCCTGAACCAATGTTTGTCCTGGAGCTCGAGCCTGAACCAGTGTTCGTCCCTGAGCCTGAACCAGTGTTCGTCCCGGAGCTCGAGCCTGAACCAGTGTTTGTCCTGGAGCCTGAACCAATGTTTGTCCTGAAGCTCGAGCCTGAACCAGTGTTTGTCCTGGAGCCTGAACCAATGTTTGTCCTGAAGCTCGAGCCTGAACCAGTGTTTGTCCTGGAGCTCCAGCCTGAACCAGTGTTCGTCCCGGAGCCTAAACCAATGTTTGTCCCGAAGCTCGAGCCTGACCAGTGTTCGTCCCGGAGCCTGAACCAATGTTTGTCCTGGATCCTGAACCAATGTTTTTCCCGGAGCTCCAGCCTGAACCAGTGTTCGTCCAGGAGCCTAAACCCAATGTTTGTCCTGGAGCTCGAGCCTAAACCAGTGTTCGTCCCGGAGCCTGAACCAGTGTTTGTCCTGGAGCTCCGGCCTGAACCAGTGTTCGTCCTGGAGCCTGAACCAGTGTTTGTCCTGGAGCTCCGGCCTGAACCAGTGTTCGTCCTGGAGCCTGAACCAGTGTTTTTCCCAGAGCTCGAGTCTGAACCAGTGTTTGTCCTGGAGCCTGAACCAATGTTTGTCCTGGAGCTCGAGCCTGAACCAGTGTTTGTCCTGGAGCTCCAGCCTGAACCAGTGTTCGTCCCGGAGCCTAAACCAATGTTTGTCCTGGAGCTCGAGCCTGAACCAGTGTTTGTCCCGAAGCGTGAACCAATGTTTGTCCCGGAGCTCGAGCCTGAACCAGTGTTAGTCCTGGAGCCTACACCAATGTTTGTCCCGGAGCTCCAGCCTGAACCAGTGTTTGTCCTGGAGCTCGAGCCTGAACCAGTGTTCGTCCCGGAGCCTAAACCAATGTTTGTCCTGGAGCTCGAGCCTGAACCAGTGTTTGTCCTGGAGCTCGAGCCTGAACCAGTGTTTGTCCCGGAGCCTGAACCAATATTTGTTCCGGAGCTCGAGCCTGAACCAGTGTTCATCCCGGAGCCTGAACCAATGTTTGTCCTGGAGCTCGAGCCTGAACCAGTGTTCGTCTCGGAGCCTGAACCAATGTTTGTCCTGGAGCTCGATACTGCACTCGCCATGAGTATGACCAGAGCCCAAGCCCACCAGAGCCCAAGCCCGAGCCCACCACAGACCCAGAGCCAGAGTTTGCGGAGTCTGACCAGGTGTGAGCTGGTATTGATGTTCATCTCTGAGGGGAGTGCTGGTGACATTTGACATCGCCGCTGGTCAAGCCCCAGCTCCAATTCGCCACTGGTCAAGCCCAGCTCCAAGTTTATTTCCTCGCAGAAGGTCCCGCCCAGCCTCCCACTCCCTCCTCTGCTGCCAAAGACAGTCAGTTCCTCTGCCTTGCGGTCTCTTTTCAGTCCCTCGGCTCATCCAGTGGTTCTACCGTGCTGCTCGGATCCACCTTAGGCTACCCAGTTACTTAGGCTACCCAGCTCCACATCTTTACTATGCATAAGGTCTGCATAGTATCCTCCATCTGCATATAATTTTCTTACCAATTCCTACTGTCTGTCTGTGCATGACACGACACCAACAGCACAGCTGTGTTCAGCAGAGTTTGTACAGTACTGTGTTAGTGGACTTATTCAAACCGGTCAATGGTGTTCGATCACTGAGCGAGTCCTTCCATGTCTGTTGTCATTATATCATCTACAGTTGCCAGAAACTACTGTCTGGTTATACATCTAATTTGCAGCGGGTCTAACAGCAAATGGATGTTCTACTAAGTACTAATGATGCTTGCCATAAAGGGGTTGAATTGTTTTGAGACTGCAGAAGTTATTAAAAGTTGCATTTTCAGTTGAATTTGGGGAACCCACTTGAAACATTTGTTGTGTTGAGCTATTTCAATTACTTTTGTTTGATTTGTTCATTGCAAACAGCTGAAAGTCTGAAAATGTATCCAAAAAACCTGATTTGCAATGGGGGTTGAAAAATTTTGATTACAACTGTATGTTGCTAAGGCATCTGCTTAGACGGAGTCAAGTGCACATCGATTATTATTCGCGTGAAAGTAATTTAAAGTACAAACTAAAGCGGAATTAGCATGCGCCAAGCACTATTCGCTGTGGTTAAAACATTAAAACACAGCATGCCACAGGAAAAGTGTTCAAAAACAGCACATTCACTACAAATATTTTTATTTAAATTAAATTTTTTTTTGTGTAACTTTTGGATTTAATTTCATGAAATTTCAGTGCCTAAATAAGTCTATTAATGAGAGAGGCATATTCAATCTAAATGTGTATATCAAATGTAAAACAAAAGAGTACGTACGCACGGTCTAGAGTGTCCGTGCGGTGCACACATATTTACAGCTAGTTTATTTTTTATAAATCCCGATGTATGCATGGAAATTACACACACATTTAAATGGCTTTTTTGTGCGTACGCAAAGTTTATACATCAGGCCCCTGGACTCCACCACTGCCCTCTGACCCAATCAGCTCCTCTAAAGCACAGTGTTTCAAAGAGAGGGTCAAAAACAGGTTAGAAAATAGCCTGTTACCTCTAATTTTTTTGATGTAAGAATCTTGATAACATTATAAGTGGACCTCAGAGAGCAATATTCATTTTGATACATGATTCCTTTAAATTTATGCTGAATTAAGTAAAAAAAAATAATAATCTATTAATAAGAATTGTTTGAAACTTGACAAAAAAAACACTTGAATAAAGGTGTGAAACCGTTCACACGCATTTGAGATTTTTCTATCGCTACAACTGTTGCTTGCTTGAATGTGTAAAATCAACATGTTCAAAAGGATATCCTGTAGATTCTCTTCACTTGTAACTGTTTCCTGAAGAAGTCTTACTTTACAGTAAGATTATCGTGTCTCACATTATATAACTGCACAGATGAATAAATATCACTCCTCTCATCTGTTTTCTGTCTTATAGGAATAGTTTTATAGGAATAGTTTAATAGGAATAGTTCTTCCAAATTCTGTCACCGTGTACTCGTCTTCATATCATTTCAAATCTATATGACACCTGACAAAAAAACTACACATTCTACTATCTCCAACTATAAGTAAATTTGCAACTACATGTCAACTAACTCTCATTAGAGTATTAGACTTAGGTTAGGGTTAGTAGAACAAGTTGACATGTACTGTAATTGCAAAGTTATTTATAGTCAGTAGAATGTCTTATGGGGAGCATAAAGTTTTTAGTAGATATTAAGACTCATAAGGCTAATAACACTCTAATGAGAGTTAGTTGACAGTTGCATTGCAGAGTTACATATAGTTACTAAGTGGACTATCAACAGAACTTTAAAAAATCTTTTTTTTACAGTATATATTATGGTATACTTCCTGTTAAAGACTTCTGATTTCAGTTCCATTGCTTCTGTTTCTCTTTCTGTTTTCTTCCTGTGTTTGAGTATGTTTCCATGGTTTCTGATTATATTTATTGCTTAGTTCTTTATTCATCACTGAACATATCTAGCCTTGTGGTTCTCTTTATTTTGACGGTTTTGCTAAGGTGTTTTGGTTGCAGTTATATATATATATATATATATATATATATGAATGAGAATATATACATATATGCTGGTGGGTTTTTTTACAAGTACATTAACAACGTACTTTAAACAATAATTGTATCATGGGTCAGAATGTGAGGTAAGATAAATCAAATTATATCTCATGATGCTTAATGAATAATGTTTGTCTGTGTTTATCAGGTTAAGAACGCTGGGACCTTCCCATTATCACAAATCACAGTGGCAGCATAAGTCACAGATCCTTTGTAACTATTTATATTGCACTGACATTGTTATTGTCTCGCTCTATTGTCTTTGAGTACCGTTTCTGGACCGGATGGTTCAAGTGAAAATGGCGCGATGGGATTGGCGTTCGCATGCCAGTGTAATGCATCCTGTGTTCGCCCCCCAGAGGTCATGTGCGGGTAAAAATGGAAAGATGTTAGAGGTACAGGAGGGTGTGTTTTTACTATTGTTCCCCCTCTTGTGTCTGATACGTCTGTCCACTCCTGCGAAAAGAAATTAAACGTTCCATCTGTCTTTCAGTCTTCCTTCCTTTCCAGCCCAGAATAGACTAGCGCGGCCTTAGAAAAACCCTCTCAAGTGCTGTCAAACCAAGACCGTAACGCCAGGTCATGTTTAGGGCTTACATCATTGTTAATTTAATGCATTCAGTTCATTGTTTTATAAAGGTTAGAAAGACAGTTTTTTCTTACAAGAAAGACAACATTTACTAAGAAAGTTTTGGTATTTATATACCTATGTTGATTTCTGGGAAATCAGAATTGTGAGATTCTGTGAAGTCACAATTACCAGTTAATACCTAGGATATCGATATCAAAATCAACTGCAGTTGGTAGATCCTTTTTCTTAATTAGCACCCAAATATGTGAGAACGTGCTTCACACACAGCTCACTGCACGTAAAACCTGAACTCGGAGAGAGACCGAAGACACGGTTGCACTCATTCACTCATGTTGTTTGTGAAATTATGGTCTGACAGGAAGATTTAAAATTATTAATTCGATCTGTTAATCTGGATGAAGTAGTTTACTCATTCAACATGCATGCTAATAATTGTTTGCAGGAATTTAGCACACTATAAGCATGGAACTTGTGGGAATGAGTAAAAAAAATGTGTAATACCCACAATCCTGTGCTAAAATTCAGGACCAAAGAAGATGCATTTATATATTCAGATTTATAACTATATATATATTCAGATTTAGATTTATATATTCAGAGTTTTAACTATATTATAACTATAACAAAACATATATAACATTTCAACATCTTGTGTAGACAGGGCATTGTTCCTGTAATAAATATGCTGTCCTCCTATGCAGTCTTCCTTTCAGTTGTGCTTGCTCATGGTCTCCATTGTTAAAAGTGACCCACCTCTGCGGTCTTGCACAAATCAGCACATTTGAATCACGTGTTTTAAATCATCATTGAATACATCTCCCTGACCCAAAACACACACACACACACACACACACACATAAACTTGGCGCCAGCTAGGCATATTATAAGACACACTGATCATGTCTTTAGAGTGTCGTTGAGAACAGAGCTGGACAGTTATGATAAGACACTGAGTCACTTCAGCTGAACCTGCTTCCACTCGTGTGTGTGTGTGTGTGTCTCTCTCTCTCTCTCTCTCTCTGTCTCTCTCTCTCTCTCTCTATGTGTGTGAGCGCAAGGTTGCAAACTCTCACGCATTCAGCATGAGACTCATGCAATTAACACTGTTCTCTAGTTACAGCACGAAATACACATGAATGAACATCAGAAGGTATGTTGAAAGATACTGTCAGGTTTGAGTGAAGGGAGCGAGGACTCAATTGCGGGAGAAATAATGGGCTTTATTAATAAAATAAAAAATACAAAGAAAAATTAAATCCCCTGAGGAAAACAAGACAGCAAGACCTAAATCGACATGACTTGACTAGAGCAGGGAAACACTCAAGGTAATATTTAACGACGATCCAGCACAGGACTGCAAACACAAGGAGAATAAATAGGGAAGGCAAACAAAGCAGGTAACTAGGGAGGACAGGTGAGGCAAATGAAACAATAATCAGGTAACAAGATGGGAGGGGCTAAACCATCGACAGGAGAGCACATGGCACAAGCAAACATACATGACAAGCCATGTGCTCACACCAAACATGACTAAAACACAAGCACATGGCCAGTAAAACAAATCACAAGTCATGTGCTAACAAAACCAGACATGAACACACAGCGAATGAGAACCCATAAGCCACGTGTTCACACAAAACAGGACAACATGAAAGCACACGGCTAGTGTAAAACACAAGCTGTGTGCTACACAGTACAACACAAAACATGACATGAAAGCAAGCAGCCTATGTAAACACAAAACACAACACACGACAAGACAGAGCGCACTAGAATGAGCGAAAGCTCACCCTGTGCTCTCACGACAGAATACACGCACGCGGAGCATGAATGTCCGAATCCCGACACAGAACCGAAATCGCTGCAAAAGATGCTTTCCAACAGGTGTTTTACCATTCGTTGTAAAACTGTGGACCTATTTTTTCCGTTGAGAGCTTGAATAATAGACACTCCAGCCCAGTTGGTGGCGATAATGCACCTTTGCCAATGTTTGGCTAGCGTAGCCTACGATACCGCGACTGCATAGCTACAGAAAGAATACAAACAACCCCATTTCCGTTTCCGGCGGCGGAGTAATACCGTACCTCACAGAACATCCAATACAAGTCAATGGAGTTGGACAAAAACTACAATAAAACCTGTTGGAAAGCATTTAATTGTTATAATTTCCCGTTATTATATTCATAAGGTCAAATGGAATGGAAAAATACCAAATTTTGAACATTTTAAAATTGATGTTGAAACTATTTCCAAAAGTAAAAACCTAAAAGCTATGAAAACTAAACAGCTGTTTGACAAGTACAAGCTTTTTTTGTAAAAAGTCTTTCAGTAGCCTATTTATTATTATTTTTTATTTATTTATTTATTTTTCTTTTCATTTCTTCTCTACCCCTGACATGTATGGTTATATGTACTCTTGTGTGTAAACTGTTTTGTTATTCTTAAAATTCAATAAAAATTCAATAAAAAAAATAAAATAAATAAAAACCTGTTGGAAAGCATCTTTTGCAGCGATTTTTGTGTGAGCATATCAGTGAACACCCCAGACCACTCTGTGAGTTTCACGTCTTTGTAAACTAAAGTTTAATGTGTTTTATGAATGATTCTTCCAGTGCCCCTATGAAACCATTGTGGAGGTGGGGGGGTTACACAGAAACCGAAAATTCTCGGGACAGCAGCATTTGTCCAAATTTCAATCTTAACCATTGTATTTCATCAGAAACGATCTTAAAACAGAGCTTTAAGTGTAAAATACCGAACTTGTCCTTTAATAAACCTCATTGTCTATTGGAACTATATTCACCTTCCTTGGATTAAGCATTACACATCTTGTACCTGATATTTATCCAAATATGGATAAACAGTTGTGTGTGTGCGTGTGTGTGTGTGTGTGTTTTATATCCAGTAGCTTATCATTTCCCCTCTGCTCCGGATGAACTGAATCATCACACAGTCACGACATCAGGCACACTCACACTTCCAGAACAGATTTGAGAGTGCTTAGAAACCAATGTTTTGGCAACCCATTACGGTTTCAGAGTTTCAACTTATGGTGAACTAGCCTTCCCGGAGTGGTCTTCAAATTGATGCCATGGTTGAACAGCTCAATAAATGTGACCATGTTCATGCCTTTTTTTTTTTTCAGTTGAATTTTGAGCCTGTTTTAACTTTTTATTATCAAGTACTGGTATGTGTCATCAGAATTATTTCCTGTTAAAACAGGTCCTTTTTGTGTGTGTGTGTGCTGCTTTTCACATCTAACATGAAGTTAAACGATTTGCATATTTAATTTTGAATCATTTGTTTTTCAGTTTTATTTGCTCTTACAGTTTCCATGGCTGTGGAAACTTTCCTCCCCTGCTGATCATATCAGAAACCGGACTGTGAAACCGTTAAAACAACCACTTCCTTTTCTGTTTCCATGGACTTATTATCATAGTTAAATTCTAGTCATGTTTGTTTTAAAACGAATAGGAATCAATGAAAAGAAAATTAAGAAAATCCCTTTATTACTACTTCACTTTATTTCAGTTAAAGAATTCAATCGTTCAACTAAGTTGTTGGTTTGTTGTCCATTCCTTTTCTTTTGCAAATCCCGGTTACTGTCTTGACACACACATGCAAAACTTTTGTTATGTCTAATGATATTCCTAGACAAATAACATCTAATTAACAAGGTACGTAACAATTAGCTCATCCTCATACATATCACCTGTGCGAATGTATAAAGTCAAGTCAAGTCAAGTCAAGTCAAATATATTTATATAGCGCTTTTCACAATACAGATTGTATCAAAGCTGCTTCACAGTATCAATCAAAACAACTTAACAATGTTTGTTTATTACTGGAAAAAAGACATCCAAGTTTGGTAGAGCTGATCAATTGTATGATTGGTTAATTAATTTGAATATCCCCAACTGAGCAAGCCAAAGGCAACAGTGGCAAGGAACCGAAAAACTCCATCCAGTGACCTAATGGTGTCCTAACACCCCATCAGATGACCCAATGGAGAAAAAAAAAACCTTGGGAGAACCCAGGCTCAGTCGGGGGCCAGTTCTTCTCTGGCGTTTATGAACTAGAGGCCGAATTTACAGTAACTGTAAGATAAAAAATTTATATGAATGCCTGGCTAAATAGATGCGTCTTCAGTCTAGTTTTAAACTGGGAGAGCGAGTCTGAGCTACGAACAATATCAGGAAGGCTATTCCAGAGCTTCGGAGCTAAATGTGAAAATGCTCTGCCTCCTTTGGTGGATCTGGATATCCTAGGAATGACCAGAAGCCTCGAATTTAGTGATCTTAAAGAGCGCGATGGATTGTAAGGCGATAGAAGATCCGTTAAATAGACTGGAGCTAAACCATTTAGAGCTTTATAAGTCAAAAGCAATACCTTGTATTGCAATGCCTTGTAAAAGCAATACCTTGTTTTGACCCCTCTGGGGTCGGGGGTATCGCCGGCGATACCAGCTCACTTTTTTCCTTATCAGTGCAAAAGAGACTCAAATTACTCTGTTGATTTTGATCTTACATATAAGTGCTGTACATCATTACATCCTGTTAAGTGTCTATTTTTTTGTGGGTACTCACAATAAAAGCAAAGTGTTGTGCTTTTCGTCAAATAAAGAAAAATAAACATGATGCGCGTTTTACCTTCTCTCTTCAGTGAGGTCCATTCTGAAACGCGTCCGAAAAATGAACTGTAACTCTGTCAATACTTGTCACAGAGATACGAGAGATTTCTCTTTATGAAGCTGAAATTCTCTTCTTTTAAATGAAGTAATTTATATAAAAAACAAATATTCTCAGTTTATGTAATCTGTATGAAAAGAGAGAGATGTCAGTATTTTTCTTTCCAGCTCATTATACCTCATTAGGCGTTAATGTGCCACGCCCACGGAGAGCGCGCGGTATTCAAATGCAAATGATCTAAGGCAAGCCATGCAAACATGCCAACGCCCACCAGCTGGATTATAAAACACATCGTGTTTAGTAAGTTTCTTACTACCGCTGTGAACACAGCGTATCCCTACCCTGTGAGGAATAATACTATCTAATAACCCTGAAAAATGTACCAGAAGTGCTGGTTTCATTTCGAGGAGCAACGGATCCGGCTGATGTAGTAAGTCATTTATTCTTAAGTGCTTTGTTCTAATCACGATACTGGATAGTGTCTGTAAACCGCAAAAAGACTGTTTAAATATGAATTGCGTGTCTGTGTGTAGGCTAAATGATGAATGAACTGCACAGGCCCGCCGCTTTTTTTACTACAGTTATAGAGCGCGTGTCTGTGCCGTTCATTCACTCTCGCATCTACATTAGTAAACATGTTATTAAATTTACATGAACACATCCAAACTATATTGCTATAGCCTACTAAGATGAGTAAAAATAGACTGAAATATGTTGAAATAAAATGTCTGTATGAGCAACAAACTGCAAATTAACATTATGCTAATATATCATACACAATACAGGTCCTTCTCAAAAAATTAGATAAAGTTAATTATTTTCCATAATGTAATGATAAAAATTAAACTTTCATATATTTTAGATTCATTGCACACCAACTGAAATATTTCAGGTCTTTTATTGTTTTAATACAGATGATTTTGGCATACAGCTCATGAAAACCCAAAATTCCTATCTCAAAAAATTAGCATATCATGAAAAGGTTCTCTAAACGAGCTATTAACCTAATCATCTGAATCAACTAATTAACTCTAAACACCTGCAAAAGATTCCTGAGGCTTTTAAAAACTCCCAGCCTGTTTCATTACTCAAAACCGCAATCATGGGTAAGACTGCCGACCTGACTGCTGTCCAGAAGGCCATCATTGACACCCTCAAGCAAGAGGGTAAGACACAGAAAGAAATTTCTGAACAAATAGGCTGTTCCCAGAGTGCTGTATCAAGGCACCTCAGTGGGAAGTCTGTGGGAAGGAAAAAGTGTGGCAAAAAACGCTGCACAACGAGAAGAGGTGACCGGACCCTGAGGAAGATTGTGGAGAAGGACCGATTCCAGACCTTGGGGGACCTGCGGAAGCAGTGGACTGAGTCTGGAGTAGAAACATCCAGAGCCACCGTGCACAGGCGTGTGCAGGAAATGGGCTACAGGTGCCGCATTCCCCAGGTCAAGCCACTTTTGAACCAGAAACAGCGGCAGAAGCGCCTGACCTGGGCTACAGAGAAGCAGCACTGGAGTATCCACAGTCAGTGATGGTCTGGGGTGCCATGTCAGCTGCTGGTGTTGGTCCACTGTGTTTTATCAAGGGCAGGGTCAATGCAGCTAGCTATCAGGAGATTTTGGAGCACTTCATGCTTCCATCTGCTGAAAAACCTTTATGGAGATGAAGATTTCATTTTTCAGCACGACCTGGCACCTGCTCACAGTGCCAAAACCACTGGTAAATGGTTTACTGACCATGGTATTACTGTGCTCAATTGGCCTGCCAACTCTCCTGACCTGAACCCCATAGAGAATCTGTGGGATATTGTGAAGAGAAAGTTGAGAGACGCAAGACCCAACACTCTGGATGAGCTTAAGGCCGCTATCGAAGCATCCTGGGCCTCCATAACACCTCAGCAGTGCCACAGGCTGATTGCCTCCATGCCACGACACAATTTCTTTCTGTCTTACCCTCTTGCTTGAGGGTGTCAATGATGGCCTTCTGGACAGCAGTCAGGTCGGCAGTCTTACCCATGATTGCGGTTTTGAGTAATGAAACAGGCTGGGAGTTTTTAAAAGCCTCAGGAATCTTTTGCAGGTGTTTAGAGTTAATTAGTTGATTCAGATGAATAGGTTAATAGCTCGTTTATAGAACCTTTTCATGATATGCAAATTTTTTGAGATAGGAATTTTGGGTTTTCATGAGCTGTATGCCAAAATCATCAGTATTAAAACAATAAAAGACCTGACATATTTCAGTTGGTGTGCAATGAATCTAAAATATATGAAAGTTTAATTTTTATAATTACATTATGGAAAATAATGAACTTTATCACAATATGCTAATTTTTTGAGAAGGACCTGTATGTTACAGACTAAATATGAATGTTTAGACAAGATTTTGTGATTAGTTTTGGATAGATTATAAAGTTTTGACTGTAAAAAAAGACTACTGTAGTAAGTAGTTTTTTTCATTCTCAAGTGAATCGCGTTTCTGTGTGTGAATGAATGAACGGCAGAGATGCGCTGTTTACCACAACTCGCAAAAAGACAGTTTAAATTTGAATCGCATTTCTGTGTGTGAATGAATGATCCGCTTTTAGCAAACTATATTGCTATACTGAGATGAGTAAAAATCGACTGAAATATGTTGAAATAAAATGTATTTGTATAAGCAACGTATTAGACTGCAAATTAACATTTATATTTCTTATATAAACGAAAGACCTATGTTACAGACATATGAAAGACAACATTTCGTTTTCTAGTTTTGGATAGATTATACATTTTTCCTCTAAAATATTTGCCACCTCAAATATCTTTTGTTTGCCAATGTTTGCTCATATGTTAAATAGCCTATAGTATGTTTTGTCAAAAATAAAGTAATCAAATAATATGTTATTATGTGTTTGTTCCAATGTAGCCTAGGCTATATCCAAAGTAATGAATCCTTAACTTTGAAATATGTATGATAAAATGTATACTTTAGTTTTTACAAAGAAAGATTGCACTTGAATTGTTGTTGTAATTGTAACATTTTTAATAAAAAAAAATATTTACAAGGTAGATGTAAACAAACTATTAAAAGGTAAATATAAGCCTTTTCTTTAAATAATTTTTATTGAGTTTTATTAGTGACAAATTTGGGGAGAGGATACATATTCCAAAACTGAAAATACAGTATGAGAATTAACTGCACAATTACTAGACATGGAAATATATATAAAAAAAATGAGATGCTTCCAACTGTGAACCAATTTGGTAGAATATATATATATATATATATATATATATATATATATATATATATATATATATATATATATATATATATATATACACACACACATATATATTGCTCTTGCATTCTTTCTTGTGGCTCAGTGACACACCTGAATGAATGGCTCATTAAGTATGCAGGCGGGTGGTTGACGTGACGCTCTATTTTTGTGTCCATAGTGACAAATATAAATAAAAATGTATAATATTTTATTAAAATATCAGTTTTTATATACAGTTTAATCTTCCAGAACTAATACATCTGTAATTAATGAGCATTAGAATTCAAATATGTCAATATTTTGTTTTAAACATGACATTTGTCCACTGGCGTGACTGTCCGGGTTAGCGTTCCTTATCTTAAACCTACTTTAATTAAATGAAAAATAAGTCTTAAGGTCCCCATTTAGAATAATTATGACACATTACATTTTGTCCGCAAAACTGGTGTCCACCTGGTGTGACGCCATTCTGTAGATCTAAAAAAGGCATTAATTTGGACACCCTATTACTGAGAGGGGCCCTTCTTCATCCATGAAGTACAGTAGACCTCACTGGAGCACATGGACTGCACACAAGGTGAGTTCTGTCTCAAATATTTTGATAATATTGCTATTTCTGTGCACTGCTGGAAATGGGATCCATTATGCAGTCCTTTGGTGTGACGTTATTTAAGTATTGATCTGAACATTTTCATCAATTTATATTGATTGACTATTGAAAATAATGTAAACCTTAACACTTAGTCAGGATTAAAGACTGTCTCTCATATAGCTAGGCCGCAAACTGGCCTTGATCTTGAAAACGTCCACTGGTGTGACAGCACTGTCCTATAGTGTGACATGAAATCAGCGTCACACTGGTGGAAATGGCTGTCACACCAGTGGATGTAGGCTCTATCAAGGAGTGGGTCATTCTTCATTTGTGGTGGCAAGTGGTGTCCCTCTACTTTACAACAGTTTAAATTAACTTTAAAGGGTTAGTTCACCCAAAAAGGAAAATTCTGTCAGTATTTACTCACCCTCATGTTGTTCCAACCCCGTAATGAGACTATTCATTTCCTTCTCTGTGGGCCTTCGAGTCAGGTTACTAGTTTAACAGCGTACGCTTCTGTTGTTGTACGTCACACGCATCACACACATGACCAGCGTCGGCCAATAGTGAGCCTACGTGTGACGTAGCACTACGCAATCACACTAACTGACTCGAGGCCCACAGGGAAGGAAATGAATAGTTGAAATAAAGTCGTTATTTTTGTGTTTTTTTGCTCACAAAAAGTATTCTCGTCGTTTGATAAACTTAAGATTGAGCCACTGTAGTCACTTGGACTATTTTAACGATGTCTTTAATAACTTTTCGAGGCCGGCAAGTTTCAATCCCTTAGAAGCCTGGAGGAGTGATCCAGCTCTCAGATTTAATCAAAAATATCTTAATTCGTGTCCCGAAGATGAACGAAGGTCTTACGGGGTTGGAACAACATGAGGGAGAGTCAATACTGACAGAATTTTCATTTTTGGGTGAACTATCCCTTTAAATAGCCTATACCAATCAATTCTAAAATGTTTGCATTTTTGTATTCTGTAGGATAAACACAATTTGTGCACTATTAATAGATAAACTTTAGTTTTAAAATACATATTTAATTGAGTTTGAGAGATTGCATTTGTAACAAAATTGCATGTTCCAACCATACCTCAGAGAGATATCATGGAATGTAATTACATAACATTTTTAACCAAAAAAAAAGTGGTGGATATAGATTCCATGATAGACATCATGATTTTGTGTAAAGGTCATTGCAGGTGCTGGTTGATCTGAGGGGTGCATGGGGAGTACATTATTCAATTTCTTAAAGTTAGCTAAATTCCTGACAATTTCATGTTTTGCACATTATTAGTGTCTGCATGTTATGTTGATAACTTGCAGATTTTACATATTTTAATAAAAATTTATTATTTTATTAATATTTCCATAATATCCCCTGATCTTGAAATCATCATGATGGCAGCCTCCATTTTAGAAAAGTCTGGATTTAGGCTAATTTGTCTGTGTTGTTACTGTCTTTCCTGGTAAAACCACAGACTCTATAGTAACTCCACAGACAATATACCAGTAATGTTGTATTTTTAATAAAACACATAGGACATCAGTAATCATATAAATGTATCTCTCTTGTCAGGTATGGTCAGATGAAAAGCATATAGTCCAAACAGATTTTCCCCTGTTCTTCAAGGGGCGACATCCATTGATGTAACACCACAGACATGAATTTGGGGAACACTACTTTTTTCTTAGATATTACAAAATATGTATTTTTTAAAACAATTTAATAAAATTGTACATGTTAAATAAAATCTATATTCACAACATAACCACTTTTTTTGGTTAAAAATGTTATATAGTGCTTTATAGACAGCACAGAGATGCAGAGCAGAGTTCCTTCAAAAGAAACAACAGACCTATTTAAAAAACATATCTCCCAGAGAGGGGAAAGAGAGCAGCAAGGAAGAACTGGAGAATATATAAGGCAGAATACAGGGCAAGAAAGCAGAGAGAGATTTATTCACTGAAGATGTACTGATTTTTTTATTTTTTATGTTTTGTATTAAATAAGTTTGTGGATACATTATTTATTCACTGAAGATGTTCTGAATTTTTTTTTTGTTGAAAGATTTTCTGATTTTTTTTTAAAGATTTTCAGATCTTTATTGAAACGGATTCAAACATTGTGATTGCAATACAATCCATTGTGCAGACAATTTTTGAGAGAGTGAGAAACAGGTTGCAGGTTGTTTTTTAATTATATTTGTTAATGCAGTTTTTGTCTAAATGTTCTTTTATCAGAGCAATTACTTCTTGTAATCCTACTCATGATGAATTTCATTCTTTTGCTCAATAAACTTTTAATTGTTAAACCTTTATGCAATATTACATCTGTGGTGTTATATTACATCTGTGGTGTTACTTCAAAACGTATCCGACATTTCTTTCCTTCAGAGCCATTTAATCTTAGAATTTAATGTTTTTAGACTGCAAAGTGATTTTAATATTTTAGAATAAAGACTATAAAGGTAGCACAGACCATTTTTCCTGCCTTTTTATGTATATATATATATTTTTAAAAAGGAAACAATTCTTGTTGTCCAATGGTGTGACGGAGTGTCCTGTGGTGTGACAAACTGAATTATAAGTGGAAAAGGCATTTCAATGCACAAATTAATGTAAAAAGTGTTGAATAGTATAATAATGATATAATCACTATGCACATATAAGGATGAAATGAAGCTTCATTAGGTTTTATACTAATTATAATGAATATAATCCAGACGTTTGAGTAAAGTCCCTATGTGTACATCTTATAGTAGGATAATAACATGATTGTGAATTTGTATTGGTTACTTTTGATGTGGGAATATAGTTAGGACAAATTGATAAGGATTGTGCATATTTGTCTTATCTGTCACACAATCTCTAAATTAAATATTAACATTAAAAATGTTGTCACACCAGTGGACAATATGTGGGACTACCACACAAAAAAAAGTTAATAAAATGCTTAATAAATAAGGAATTAGAACGGGACACATTCAGTTTTGAGTTTTTCACATATTAAGCAATATAATTGTGTCATTTGACATGCATTTTAGAAATATATTTTTTTCCACTTTGGATTTGAGTTCACGTCAACCACTCAGGCCCCATTGTCGTCTCAGGTGTGAACCACTAAATATGCATGATGGTGTTGAAATCGTTGACGCCCCTTGCGCATATTGCCTTTCCAAACAAAAAGTGTCTTACAAAATTTAAATTAATGTATTGTTTTATGTGAATAATTAGGCAGGATGATTTTCACATCATTTTGAAGAAAAAACTCTAGGCAACGACATCCATTAGTCAAAAGTCTTGTGGACACATATTTAGTATGTGTTTTGTGGCCTTATTTCAGAAACTTTTTTTTTTTTTCAATAACCATGCATAAACAATATTCCCTCAAAAATAAAAACATGTACATACATGTTGCTCACATATTATGGTAACCCTGTTTGTGCTAAATAGAGTACACCTTTGCCATTAATATGTTCAGCAACTGAAAAAAGCACAAATGTCAGGGCATGTCAGAACATCTCAAGGACCCCAAAAATCCCTTAGACCCCAGAGGGTTAATACGGAACTTTATAGGTAACCAATGAAGTGATGATAAAATCGGTGTTATATGATCATATTTTCTTAAATATGGTGGAAGAACGCGGGCATTTTCAAACTTCATTTTGAGACCAATATTCAGATTCATATTCATGTGTGTTTTTGAGAGTTTAATATTGCGTACGTGCGTCTGCATTGTATAACGTTATAGTCGACTCAAAAACTGAGCAAGGCAAAAAGCCATGCCACACCAACAGTGCTAAAAAGAGGTCTAAAGCATTTCTTTTTAACACTACTGGATGTGATGAAAACTGCAGTCACAATATTTTAAAAGGCCCAGGTTAAGGAAAAGAAAAACATTTCTTTTGTTTGGCTGTGGTACATGTTAATATTGTTCGAAGTCCTGTTTGAACGAAGAAATCTTCACTCAGGCGTATTACCGGTATATTTTGTGTAAGTTACTGCGAGGGCGAGAATCCTACCGTCAGTAAAAGATCTTTATTTTATGTCGTTAGCAACGATAATTTCGGGTTTCAAAACTGGCTTAGCTACCCGGTGAAAATCCCGTTTCATTTTCTGTACAGACCGAGCACAAAGAGATCCGCCGTGATCTTCGTAAAGTATACTTGAGAAATGTGTGTATACTTGTGTCGTGTAGAAATCTGTGCGTGAGGAAACTTTGGATTTCCTTAAAAGGCGCGCGTCAGTTTCAAATTACTACGCTCGTGAGTTTGGCTCGCGTGAGCGCGACACCGCCACCGCGTGGGCAATAGCAGGTAGGACTGCTACCCATTGCTTCCATTCCGGTTGTGCTTTCCTCCAAATTTACTGCGATGATTGTTGAATAAGCTGCCTAAATACATACGTGCATTTACAGCTTGCTAGTTCGTTAAAACTATCCTCCTTTTGGGCTGAGACATTTTATTTTAAGTACAATTCACGGAAGTGAATTAGGGGCTTGAGTCATAGAATTCCTCAGTCCAAATCACTGATAGCTCACATGGAGAGAGACAGACGCCCCCTCGCGGCGGCACCCCTCCAGGTCAGTTATCACTCTTCTGCTCAAACCCACTCTGTCTACCCTTCACTATTTCTATCGGTCTCGATGACTCTGTTCTGTTTTATTTTTATTTTATGTTTATAATCGTACTAATAACTTCAGTAGTATGGTGATTTATTATCAGAAATCATTCTGATTCCTCTGCAAAAACAAAACTTTGTTTCTCCTTCCCCAGTGTATCTAGAGTTGATTTGAAACAATTATTATTTATTTTTATTTTATTTTTTTCCCTCCACTATAAATTTCTCACATTTGTCATTGATACCTCGAAGATTACCAGGTTGTGTTTACATGTCACGCGCTGTTTGAGGGGGCGTAACCGTGACCAGTGCAACGAACAGCCCGAGGTCACGGCGGTCAAGTGTTTGGCGGCACCGGAAAGTTTGACCACGCTTGCTGGGGTCAGCTGGGTTCGACCTCAGTTCACCTCAGGTAAAGAAAAAAAAAACTGATTTTGATAAAATCCTGACACATAATTTAAGCCACAGAATATTAGATATTCCCCCGGATAGATTTTCTAAGCGTTTGGTTTACCTCTTTCCCCCTAAGACACACCCTCTTAGTTCTTAGAGGTTACGCTACAAAGCAGGTCAATTCACTTAGGTGTTATTTTCACTGCGATATTTTGATTTTGCTTTCCCCTCTCGATCTTCTTTTCCTTTGTTTTGTTTTGTTTTGTTCTGTTGTGATTTGTTTCTTTCAGTTCACCAAGAGACCCCAAGGAAGTTAAACAATAAGAGTGACAACCAGGCAGCCTCTATTTTCGGGTCCCAAGTTGACCCGCATAAATTGGCCCACCTAACTGTCTACGGCAGTTAGCCAAAATTTCTATAGACGGCACGACCGTACTACGGCTCGTTAGCCTCAAAAACAAAACAAGCTTGCATTGGCCCTTTTTGTGTTGTTGTGTTTCTCTCGCCCCCAGTGAGCCAGAATGTCACGCGCTTCCAGTCCTGCGGCCCATTGGAGCAATCTGGATGCTTGGTTAAGAGCCATGACAACCGGCTGTCTGCCCAAGGACGCTAGCGACCCAAAACCCCTGACCCGACAGGAACTGGACGCCGACGTAGACTAGCTAATGTCCAACGACCCCACGCAGACCTACAGTTCAAAGGAATGGAGCCGGATAATCGGAAGCCTAGCTCACAACTTGGTGGCACAGGCACGCTTGGCGGAGGAAGACAACGCCCATCTGGAAAAGGAAATTGCAGGACTAAAGACTCAACTGAAGGAGCCCCGCAAAAAGAAGGACCACGCGCAGAAACGTCTGGATCAGCTACTTCTGGAGGCTGGAGCCAAGGACGAAACGCGCCCAGAATTACAAGAGGAAGTGGAAAGACTGCAAAAGGCCTTGGAGGATCTGCGCACGGACACAGACAAGAGGTTGCAGTCGGAAAAACGGACCACGGAGGAACTCCAGGACAAACTGCTACGTGGCGACGCTCTTTTGAAAAGAGCGGAGATTGAATTAAAAGACAGAGAGGCCAAAGCCAAGGCCTGCGAAAAACATTTGCAAGCAGCCCGAGCTGAAATTAACGAGTTTGTCCAACAGAGACATGATCTAAAATATGAACTTGACATTGTCCACAGAGAACTGAAACATTCTTACAGACTGCATGGCGACCTGGAGGGGGAAACACCCATCACTCCGTTTCCCTTTACCAGCGAGCCTGCACATTTCAGCCAATCCCCCAGAGCTGAAGGAGGGGAAGCAAGCCCACGGCGCAACACCACTCTAGCCAGCCGCTACCAGCTCCAACCAGCTGAAGAGGAGCAGGGCCCCAAACCGAAGGGTAGGGCCATCGGTCACCACACGGCCCCTAAACAACTGGACAAGCTTGCTAGAAACATCCCGACCTTCACTCCCAATCCAGCAGGAGGTCACGGTGTACACTCTTATTTAAAAGACATTGATTTTCACTTACAAACTGTGGCCAACGCCACTACTTGGGATAAGTTGTATCTGCTTAGGATCACTTCAAGCCGTGACGTGAGAAGCTTCCTAGACCGTCAACCAGAGACCGTCAAGATGGACTACCAGCAATTGCGGCAAGCTCTGATTCGTGAATTCTCCAATCCAGAATCAGACCAAGGTATCATAGCGGCAATGGACCTGAAACAAGCCCGGTTAGAAACGCCACAAGCGTATTACGGCCGCCTCCGACAAGCCTACTTCGGATCACGCAATGAGCCAGGCATGGAAGAGGACTGGAATTTCAAGACCCTGTTTCTGCGGAATCTCCACCCTATCCTCTCCCATCATCTGGGAGTCTTGGCTGAGCCAAGGACTATGTCAATCCAACAATTGCGTGACTTGGCTCACAAAGCATTCACCAAACAAAGAACTATCTCTGAAAAGACTGTGAAAAACCCCTCAATCTGTCCCGACGATTGGTAAACCAGAAGATAAACCAGACACCGCATGACTAAACCTTAGGCCTGAAGCCAACTCCACTCCCAACGTTCCTCCCACTGACAGCCCCACAGACACTGTCAAACCACAGACTATGGGACTCGCTGTTACATCACAAAGTGACAGCTCCACTCACTCCCTCCAACTGACAGCCCCCCAGAACACTGTTTGTCAGCCACAGACTAGTGAATTCATTGTTGCATCACCAACTGACAACACCCCTCACTCACTCCGGCTGACAACTGCACTTCCTGAACAAAACGCTGCACTTCCTGAACAAAACTGCAGCAGCACTCACACAAAGGTACCAGACAGTGCTGTACATACGCGCACTGTTTATCGATCAACACGCAAGACCCCACACCAAATCTCCTGGGGAACCTGATCGAAAAAGGAGTGGCACGCAAACTCTACCTAACAATCACTTTGTAAAAGGAGGTGAGACTCGAAGCGCTTGTGGACACAGGCTCCGATCTCACGCTCATATCGGCTGAACTATATGAAAAACTTAAATTTGAAGCTCAAAAACAGAATCGAACTCTTAACTTCCACACTTGTGAGCTGAATGTGCAGTCATACAGCCAAAATGATATCCAACTAAGAAACGTAGCTCCCATTTACCTGGCAATCGGTCCAATGAGCCTAGTACACCCTGTCTACGTTTCGCCAATGAACATTTATCCATTTCTCATAGGCAAGGACCTGCTGGATCGATTCGAGCCGTTACTGGACTTCAAACACCTGCAAGTTTGGGCTCAAGTGCGTGAACCCCTCCCCCTCCAGCCACGCAAATCTGCTCAGCCAGACTGTCAGGTCACAGGGTTCACGGGAATTTCCTCAGCCAGACATGACGACCCAGTCACAACAGCTGATCAGGGGTCAAGTTCACTACTCTGTACTTTCAAAACCAGCCAAGGCTCTGATACCTACTGCCTCCAGGTCAGGACTGACCTGCAACTGCAAGATATAACCACAACAGACATTATCCTAGCACTATGGGCAGACAACTCAGCCATCAGTCTCTCACTATTCAATGCAATCATTGACAAAACACCGGACCTGCCTTATACCAGCAAACACACACGTTTCCCTCTCAACGCACATCCATCTTCCATGATAGCTGCAAAAGGGATCTGTGCTTTGCAATTAAAGTGGAATAACCGGTACCTGACCCATTACTTCCTGATCCTACCGGATCCGGTCCACGATGTCTACATCGGAGCAGACGTTTTGCTTCGTCTCAAAGCTCATGTGGACATGTTTAATGAAGTGGTATGGGCCCCATTGACTTTACAGCCACCTGTTCTCATCGATCATGAAAATCTGCTGTCAGGGCAGACCATCCCAGAAGTCTGCACCCTAATCAACGAACAAGCCGACGCAAGCCGAGATCGTGGGGGATCGGTGGCTCGTTAACACTCCAGTACGGGCGGCGACACTGACCTACGACCAGCACGACACCGCTACACGCGTCAACCTGCTGAACCAGACCATGTGGATTCAAGTCCCACGAGGAGCCATCCTCCACCTGGACGACCTAGCCTTGTATCACCTCCCGAGTGAAGAATACCAATCCGAACTAGAGATTCCACCCTTCTTTAAGGATCGCAACTTCACTTTCGATCCAGAACTGGAAAAATGGATTCAGGAAGGGGGGTCACAGATCATCGACATCGCTCCCCTTGACCCAGCCCTCCAAGCATTGTCCAGAATGCCCCTCCTGAACGCTTCACCTGTCGTCCAAGCCTGGACCGCCGCCGACACTGCCGTGTGCATTTCAACGATCATCGGCCACGTCCTAACCTTGGGCCTGGCCTACGTCCTGTACCGACGACTCAACGAGATGCGAGCCTCAACAGCCAGGCTCACCCAAGCCATGTCTGGAGGGTTCCGTAGGGGCCCTCGGAAGGAAGACTCCCCGCTAGAGAACGCGGAAAACCTCATAGAGCTGAGCCCTCAGCCCTAACAATCATCTACAACATCCCACTTTCAGAAATCACCTGCCATCTGACTAGTGTGATCGTGATGGTGCGACGAGGCCCACCCATACGGGTCCTGCCGATTTAGTGTGCCGAAGCACTTTATGCTTTTCAAAAGACAGGTTGCAGTCTAATATAACACCCAGGTCTTTTACTGTAGCGGATAAAGTAACAGGGCATCCTACTATGTTAAAGTCGTGCTGTGAAAGGTTTTGTGGACGGTTTTTAGAACCGATAAGTATTACCTCTGTCTTGTCTGGATTTAATAAAAGAAAATTATGCGTCATCCAATCTTTTATATCTTTAACACAATCTGTCAATTTGGATAATTTAGCGTATTCATCTGGCCGTGATGAAATATATATTTGAGTGTCATCAGCATAACAATGGAAACTAATTCCATGTTTCCTTAGAATATTACCAAGTGGCAGCATATATATTGAGAATAATAAAGGGCCTAACACAGATCCCTGCGGCACTCCATAGTTTGCCGAAGTTATAATCGATTTTTCTCCATTTAAGTAGACGAAATGGTAGCGGTCAGATAAGTATGACCTGAACCAGCTTAATGCTTGTCCTTGAACACCAGTGTAATTTTGTAGTCGATCTAAGAGTATTGTGTGATCTATAGTATCGAACGCAGCACTAAGATCAAGTAAAACTAGTACTGAGATACAGCCTCAGTACTAATGGTCCGAAGCTAAAAGTAAATCATTTGTGATTCTAACAAGCGCAGTTTCAGTGCTATGATGTGGCCTGAATCCAGACTGAAACTTTTCATAGATGTCGTTTTCTTGCAAGAAAGAGCCGAGTTGAGCGGACACAACTTTTTCTAATATTTTTGACATAAATGGAAGATTCGAAATGGGTCTGTAATTTGCTAGGTTATTTGGATCTAATTGTGGTTTCTTAATAAGAGGTTTTATAACTGCCAGCTTGAACGTTCTTGGAACATGACCTAAAGATAAAGATGAGTTAATAATATTGAGAAGAGGCTCTTCCACTATAGGTAACACTTCTTTCAGTAGTTCAGTTGGTATAGGATCTAATAAACATGTTGTTGTTTTAGATGAAGTGATAAGTTTATTTAACTCTTTTTGTTCTATGGTTGTAAAGCATTGTAATTGTTCTTGCGGGGTGATAATTGCGGCCGAATTATGAGGCGCGAGCAAAGATCGAACGTTTACGATTTTGATTCTGATGCTTTCAATTTTCTCGGTGAAGAAGTTCATGAAATCATTACTACTAAACTGTAACGAGGTATTTTGTTCAGACGACGTCTGTTTATTTGTTAGTCTAGCTACGGTATTAAATAAAAACCTTGGATTATTTCAGTTGTTTTCTATTAATTTGCTGAGGTGCTCAGCCCTGGCCGTTTTAAGTGCCTTTTTATAAAGTGACATACTGTCTTTCCACACGATTCTAAAGACCTCTAAATTAGTTTTTTTCCATTTACGCTCTAAATTACGGGTTTCTCTCTTTAAAACATACGTAGTATTATTGTACCATGGTGCTATACTTTTTTCTCTGACCTTTTTTAATCTAATGGGTGCAACAATATCCAATGTTCTAGAGAGAATGGTGCTCATAGTGCTAGTTAGTTCGTCTAATTCATCGGTTTGTTTGGGTTCAGGCAGCAGCTGAGACAGATCAGATAAGCTATTTGAGAAATGATCTATGGTGGATGGACGAATTGTTCAACCTGGTCGATAACGTGGCGCAGCATGACATATTACAGCAGTGCGTAATATGCAAGTTACCAAGTAGTGGTCAGTGACATCATCACTTTGTGGAATGATATCTATATCGGTTGGATCGGTTCCATATGATATAATTAAATCGAGTGTATGATTAAGACGATGAGTTGGTCCGGTGACGTTTTGCTTGACCCCGAAGGAGTTTAATAAATCTGTAAACGCAGCCCCTAACACATCATTTAAATTATCTACGTGTGTGTTAAAATCTCCAACAATTAATGCTTTATCGACGCTGACCAAAAGATCTGATAGAAAGTCAGCAAACTCTTTTAGGAAATTGGCGTAAGGCCCTGGAGGTCTATATACGGTAGCCAATGCTAGAGATAATAGGGATTTTTTTCTTACATCTAAGAGCGTAACATTTAGCACAAGCACTTCAAACTAGGGATCCACCGATCCGATACTCAGCATCGGTATCGGCTCCGATACAGCCATTTTTGCCGGATCGGGTATCGGTCAGACGAGGCCGATCCAAATCCGATATTGTGCGTTTACTATTCAGTGGTGTTGTTAAGCCCCACAAAACGCACACAAACATTATAAAACACCATGAGTTTTCGTGCACAATATTATAAGTGTTCTGAAGCCATTATATAGTATAATGTTAGATAGAAATTAATATTTAAGTCTTAAATTCAAGCTCACGTAAACGTTTCCCTCAGCTGCGGCTGTCAATCATTCTCCATTCAGCATTTAAACAGCGCGTCGCGTTCGGTTACGACAGTTAACACGATGAAACCCTTTGTAAGATGATTCAATGTTACTATTATTATACTTGATCTGTAGATAAAGGTCTATGGTTTCGCATAAAACAACTTTATCTTGCTGGACTTTATTGCTGTACCTTAATCATGTTGCTTTCTACCGGGTGTCTAGATCACAACACTGCAGTAAAGTCAGAGCACTATTTGTTCTTCACGTGCACAGTTACTGAAATTTAAAACTGTTAAAAGAAAATGCTGAAAAAATCTTGAATAGATAGATACTGTATAATAGACTACGCATTAATATGTATTTTCTTTGTGCTTTAAACTTTTCAATGGGGACTCGACGCGCTGCGCGCTGTGACTCACGTTGCTTCAAGCGCATCATTCTGCGCTCGGGATGCGCATAAGCGCTTTGAGCCGCACTGTATTGGAGCATTTCATATCATAATACAGTGACGCAATGAAAGATTATTAATAGCAGTTATTGTTCTGTCCTATCTATCATATGTTGCTACTTCATTAAACAGCTGTGCTATACATTTAAAAAATGTATTTAAAAAAAATATATATATAGTAGGCTATATATAAAATAATTGATATTTTTGATTTTTGTTATCTTGTTTTTCATGAATGTATTTTACAACAATACAAAGAGCAATGTGCAGAGTTTTACCAGATTTAGTGTTACACTTAATGTCTCAAATTTTTTCCCCACTAAACGTTTTTTTTTCACTAAATGTTCAGATTTTATACAATTATTGTGATTTTCCTGGACTAAATTTTACTGCTGAATTATCCACTAATCTAGTTTATAATAGCATTTATGTCAGATTATCATCATATATATTTTTTGTTGTTGTTGATTTTCTTTATAATGAAGTTGTCTGTATTAAGTAGATTGTGTTTAACACACAAAATAGTGATTATCAGTTCAACACAGAGTTATAGAAATTCTACTTGATTAAAAAAAAAACTGCACTGGTATCGGTATCGGATCGATATCGGCCGATACTCAGAATTTTGGGGATCGGATCGGATCGATTCTGAAAAAATGGTATCGTTGCATCCCTACTTCAAACGAATTAAACCTATGACGAGTTTTCTGAGTAACATTAAGGATATCTCTGTAGATTGTTGCAACACCGCCGCCACGATCGATCAGACAGGGCTCATGCTTATAACAGTATCCTGGCGGAGTAGACTCATTTAGACCGAAATAATCATTTGGTTTAAGCCAGGTTTCAGTAAGGCACAGAACATCGAAATTATTATCTGTGACCATTTCATTTACAATAACCGCCTTAGGTGTGAGCGATCTAATGTTTAGAAGACCTAGCTTTAGAAATTGTTTTTGTTCACTAATAGCGAGATTTTTTGTTTTAATAACAATTAGATTTTTTCTAGATCCCGCAGTAGATTTATTATTTGATCTTAGTAAACGAGGAATAGACACAGTTTCTATGCAATGTTCTACACTAGTATTAATATCAATTAAATTGGTGCAGTAGAGACTGTGATTTGGATTTTTGGTTACTAGTCAAATGGCATTTAACATCTTGGAGATGTTATCCGATAGAAGATCTGCCCCGATTCTACTTGGGTGTAAGCCATCAGCACGGAAGAGCCTTGGTCGCTCCCAAAACAGATTCCAATTATTTACAAAAATCAGTTTCTGCTCATTGCACCATGACAATAACCATTCATTTAGCGCGAATAATCTACTGAACTTTTCATGCCCTCGTCGGTACGTAGGAAGCGGTCCAGACACAATAATCAATGTTTCAGGCGATGTGCTGCGTACCGTATCGATAAGGCTCCTGAAGTCTTTCTTCAGAACCTCCGTCTGTCGCAGCCTAATGTCGTTAGCTCCTGCGTGCAGCACAACAGCTCCGACGCGCTCGTCACCGTTCAAGATCTCAGTTACCCGCGCAGTGATATCGAGAACACGAGCACCAGGAAAGCAGTGACTGTGCACCTTTCTTTTACCTAACGTAGCGTGGACGTGTCGGATGGTGGAATCGCCGATGATCACAGCATCGCGTTCCGTTTCGCGAAGAGGGGAGAAGTGGTTCTGAGTGGAGATCTCGAAAACCGGGAGGGGCGAAAAGATTCTTGTCCTGGCTCGCGGCTTCCGCGGAACCACCCAGGCTTCGTGGTGGTGTGTTGGAGCCGGAGTGAATGAAATCATGGCTGATCGTGACCTCGACGCTCGGGACCAATGCTGAGAAACGCACGGAGTAGACGAGGTCAGCATCAGCTGATTACTAACGTTAATCACTGATCCGTGTGCATCAGCGCGTGATGTTTCAAGAGCTAAACGCCGGTCTCTCAGCTCAGCTTGTCTCTCTAGAAGGTCACGGATCTGCTTTTCTACAGCTTCTAATTCAGACTGGACCGCGAGCAATTCAGATTTGTTCTCATCTGCACCAAAAGGTAGATAACATACACCTGATATATTCGCCATTTTAACAGATGGACAGTAAGTTAGCTATGATGCAACCAGTGATGCTATTAATATTTATACTAATTTATGACTCAAGTCTTGGGTAAAAACCATCTTTTTAGTGGTATGGGTGTAATGTAGACGCACGATAGACGGGAAAACAAACAAACTTACAGCAGGCAACGAGGCTGACAAAAGCAGTCGATCGCAGGGCGAACAGCAGTGAAGCGGTGTCTCGCTCTACGACCAACAACCAATGTTCAAACCGTATTTGCGCAAACAAACAAACAAACGCAAACAAACAAACTCACAGCGGGCAACGAGGCTGACAAAAGCAGTCGATCGCAGGGCGAACAGCAGTGAAGCGGTGTCTCGCTCTACGACCAACAACCAATGTTCAAACCGTATTTGCGCAAACAAACGCAAACAAACAAACTCACAGCGGGCAACGAGGCTGACAAAAGCAGTCGATCGCAGGGCGAACAGCAGTGAAGCAGTGTCTCGCTCTACGACCAACAACCAATGTTCCAACCGTATTTGCGCAAACAAACGCAAACAAACAAACTCACAGCGGGCAACGAGGCTGACAAAAGCAGTCGATCGCAGGGCGAACAGCAGTGAAGCGGTGTCTCGCTCTACGACCAACAACCAATGTTCAAACCGTATTTGCGCAAACAAACAAACAAACGCAAACAAACAAACTCACAGCGGGCAACGAGGCTGACAAAAGCAGTCGATCGCAGGGCGAACAGCAGTGAAGCGGTGTCTCGCTCTACGACCAACAACCAATGTTCAAACCGTATTTGCGCAAACAAACGCAAACAAACAAACTCACAGCGGGCAACGAGGCTGACAAAAGCAGTCGATCGCAGGGCGAACAGCAGTGAAGCAGTGTCTCGCTCTACGACCAACAACCAATGTTCCAACCGTATTTGCGCAAACAAACGCAAACAAACAAACTCACAGCGGGCAACGAGGCTGACAAAAGCAGTCGATCGCAGGGCGAACAGCAGTGAAGCGGTGTCTCGCTCTACGACCAACAACCAATGTTCAAACCGTATTTGCGCAAACAAACGCAAACAAACAAACTCACAGCGGGCAACGAGGCTGACAAAAGCAGTCGATCGCAGGGCGAACAGCAGTGAAGCAGTGTCTCGCTCTACGACCAACAACCAATGTTCCAACCGTATTTGCGGTTCCAGCCGTATAATGGCTTGAGACGCGTCTGGCCAACAGTCCGAGTTGTAATTATGAGTTAAATGATGGTTCAGAACAGAATAATGAGAGAAATACGGAAAAACAGAAGGAAATATGAAGCTAATACGAGGCTTAGACAGCCACGACGCAAACAAACTCACAGCTCACAGCAGGCAGCGAGGCGGACAAAAGCAATCGATTTGTGAGTTTTTAAAGAATATTTATAAAAAAAGTGAGTTTTTAAGAATATTCTTATTAAATACTCTTATCTTCATAATGGAAATGAATGAGAGTTGAGATCAAAAAAATAAATAAAATCATATCATCATATCATAATGAGTCAGCTTGAGCATGCGATCAGTTTATTCCAACTGAGACCAAATCATTTTGACAGGTTTTGTGAACTAAATTAATTGATTCATAGAAAAGATGAAAATTATATATTCATGAATATCTACCTCTATTATGAATTCACTAAGAACAAACTGTAAACCCTAATAAGTAAAATAAAAATTATTTAACTGATTATACCTTACATTTTTTAAAGGGGTAGTTCACCCAAAAATTAAAATTCTGTCATTAATTACTCACCCTCATGTCATTCCAAACGCATAAGACTTACGTTCATCTTTTGAACACAAAGTAAGATATTTGTTATAAAATCTGAGAGGTTTCTGTCTCTCCATTGGCAGGTACAGAACTACCACTTTCAAGCCAAATAAAGGAACTAAAGACATCATCAATGTGACTCTAGTGGTTTAACCTCAACTTTATGAAGCGACTCAAGTGCTTTGTTTGCAGAATTTACCACTTTAGAAACAAAATATTAATCTCTAATGCACGTTCATGGCGTAGTGTAGAACAACTCTTTTTGTAGTACATTGTCGTTTCTTTTTATATTCTTTTTTTCATTTATGTATATATTTAGATAAAATTTGCTCCATTTAATATTCTTCATCTGCCCATTTGCCTATGCGCATTTTACTATCCACCAGCAATATATCTATATTTGAGTCTTATTAATTTATGTGTAACAACTTTATATTCTTGGTGTGGAGTATATCCAAATCCTGGCCTATATACATTATAAGCATTAATATTTAATTGTAATGTATAGTTTGTTTTCTTGCTTTATATGGTTACCCATAAGAGCCTTGGTCAATGCTTTGTTTTAATTATGCAGTTAATGTCATACAGTGTGTCAATAATCGTACGATTCCCCTGAGGCACTGAAGAAATTCCTCACTAAGATGGTCAACATCAGTAAAAACGGACTTTGACTGGCTGACATTGATCATTGATAATAAAGTGAGATGATCCAGACCCTAAAGCTATTCTGCCAAACCGGAGACACGTCATGTGCCTCACCTTGAATGATCCGCCCGGACCTGCCCTTACGTCAATCATTATTGTTCACAAAACATAAAGCAACCCTCTGGGGAAACCCTAGAGCTCATGCCATGTTCTATAAACCAGAGGTGTAAAGAGTTCACTGAAGATCATAGTTGAGTAATAGTACAGATACCTTACAGCCAAAATGACTCAATTACAAGTTACAAGTCACTGATTCCAATGCGACGTGAGTAAAAGTCTTAGGGTATGTTTACATGACAATGATATGCTTAAAACGGAGAAGTTTTTCTTTTGAGTTTTCTATGTACAGACGACACCATTGTCAAAACGATCCCCATTCACACGGATCCACGAAAATGACTAAAAAAACCCTGTATTCTGCTGCCAGACCATTAGATGGCGATGAAACGCTATAGACTGAACACGTAATACGCATGTGCATGATGTCATCGTCTCTCAGAGATTCATGTTTTTGTTGTTTACATGGAGACCGTTTTCAAAAATCTTTTCAAAGGTTTGCGGTTTTGACGCCTCAAAATTGCGATAAATCGAAGTCGACACAACAGCCTATTTACTCAAGATTTAGTTAAGCTTAATGCTCAAAAAGGGCATAAGTAAACCGATATCCTTCAAAAAGTTCTCTTTAATATAACGAATAATCAAAATAATGTTACGTAAAATGATTCCTCATCTTATAAATCAAACACCTGCGACTCAGCAACTACCGGCTATATCACTTGCATTCATGTAAAGTAGCCTTGTTGACAAGTTTGTGTAAGTAAGAGCAAAACACACAAGATATAGTACCTTCGATGCCCTGTAGATGGCAATGTTGCTTCTTTTGTAGCAGAAATAAACTGCTTCCGAAAAAGTTAGGTGCCATGCAAAATGTAACGAGTAATTGCATAACTCATAAAGACTTCATATACTTATCCAAAAATGTAGTCAATGAGAGTTAACATTGCTAATATCTTATGCTTAGTCAAACTACAAGTAGCCAAAATATACTTAAGTACGGTAACATTTACTTAAATACTTTACACCACTGCCATAAACCTGTAAATGTCTCACAGCATTGGTAATCAGACCATCCGACATACGATAAGCAGTGTATTTAAATTACAACCCCGCGATATCCTATTTGATATGTAGTTGATATGTGTTATGTAAACAAAGTGCAAGAAGGTATGAAAATCAGTGAACTATGGAAATACAGGAAGTTGCTGATGTCATTTTAGAGTGGGAATTTCTGTGAAAGTAGAGGGTGAGGGTTTATGGGAAGAATTTCAGTTATAGTTCAGTTCACACCTTGCTTCCTCACAGACATGTAGGAACAGGACTGAGCTCAAATCACAACGCTTCTCATAACACTCGTTTTCCACAGATTTTTCACAACTGAAATAACAAGAGCGGTTTTGAGTTCTGAGGAAAAACTGTCCTGATAAGATGTTATCAGAGTCCCAGTAGATGAAGCCTGTAGATTTCAATATAAGTGATTTCATGTTGTGTATTTAAAGCATGGGTGGCATTTTACAGTGATCGTATAATCTTATCAGCGAGAACTAATCCACTAAAAATGCTTTCACTTTTATCTGATATTTTTACATGGTTTACAGAGATAAATGATGCCGTTTTGCTCCGTGTTTCTCCTGTTTGTCTGTTACTCACGCACTCTCTCCTTGTGAACGCATAAATGCTTGTCAGTATACATCCAGCGGTACTTTAACATATTTCAAAGACAATAGAAGTAATTATGAAATTACATATAAAGATTAAGTACTTAAGTGGGTCATAATGCACTTTTAAATTCAACTGCATTTTATATCATTTTAAACTACATTACACTACATCATGTAATAGTAAATAACATGCAATTAAGTGTCCGAAAACATTACAGTCAGTTCACACATAGGTATATTCTTTAAAATGTTATTTCCATAATTACTCTTCTTAAAAGTATGCTTAAGTGTTCTTTTTCACAAGGGGTCGAAACAATATGGTGACATGAAATGCATCTGAAAGGTGGTCAACAAAATTGATAATGCCACAACACCCAACCGATCAGAATCAAGCTTTCAATAATGTTGTGACATACAGTCCTTTCACAGTACTTCATTAACTTATTAACAATGTACAAAATGTGTGTGTTTTCTTTCAGTTTCAGGCATGCTTTGTGCATTGAAATGACCTCAGCACTGACTCACAATGAGCACATGTTCTGTTTCTGGTCGAGATTCCACACAAGTGGCCTTGTGACAACAATGTAGCATTTTAAACAGTGTGGCTTGTAAAAATGTGGCTAGCGTAAACAGTTCCACAATTTTTGCATGACAAAAATGTGCGTTTAAACTTATAGTCTGGGTCAGGGTTTCCCAAACTGGAGTTTGCAAACCCCTGGAGGTTTGTGAGTTGATGAAAAGCTAATAATTAAATCTTAAAAATGTAAAATTCATATTTTTAGATAATTAAACCATTTAAAATAATAAATCATTTAAAAATAAAATGCGTACGTAAAGACAATTTACTGAAAAAAACATTTTTTTTTGTTTACTTGCATGTCATGTGACCAATATTGACACAGTAAATACTTGAGTGACATTGATTTTTACTCAACTGTATGATTTAAATCCCATTAACCAACATTAAAAAATATTTAAAAAATATTTTATAAACTAAATAATTTAGTGTCACTGATATGCTATTGTAGTTATTTATTAATATTTTGAATTCGATTTTTTCATTATAAAGGGGACCTGTTATTTACAAAAAGTATTATAAGTCTTAGATGTCCCCAGAATGTGTCTGTGAAGTTTGTGATAGAAATATTTTATGTAATGGCCTCAGAAGTGGTAAGAAGGGTATTTTCAACATGGATTGTATAGAAAAATGCAGACTAAGGTCAAAGACCACGACACAAAAAGTGCTTAACACAGCTAGAACTAACAGTCATATGATTAGCTTAGATCATTACAAACCAATAACCAGAACAAATCACAGTGAAGACGACTTGAATGACACTGATTTTTACTCAACTGTATGATTTAAATATACATGTATCTTTTTGTTCAGTAAGACTCACTTGGTTGTTGTGACCAGTGATCTCCCGGCCGTGAATAAAACTTCATTTCTGCAAAGAGCAACTTGGGAGTCGTGTCAAATATATGCTGAGGAATAGAAGTAGATTCTACGCTCAAAAGACAACAACAGAAACAGCTCAAGTGTGATTGAGGTAGTGATAGTAGCTTCTTGACGGGACGCCATCACCATACTTCAGGAAATAATTGTATTGTATTGTAAGTATTAAGGGAATTCAGGGAATTACCTCGAGATACTGTAGTATATCATTTTATTAAATGACCACCATTAGGGGTGGTAAAACGCATTTTTTCAAAGGCTTGATTGTGTTTGTGGGGTGCACTGTAACATGTGGTCATGCTTCATTTTTAAAAAATTGCATTATTTTTCATATATTTTACCTTTATTCTACACTGCTCTGTCCCTCCTTGTAAAAACGGTCTGATGGTTTCCTGGTTCTGTGAAGCCAGTCCCTCAAAACTACTCAATGGGCTCAGATTGGTTAGCTGGCCCAGTGTGTTGTGATTCGCTAACCGACTAGTGCATGTTTTCCGGAAATGTCACGCCCCGTACCGTTACGGTAGTGTGTGCTTTGGTGTATTATAAACAATGGCGTCAATAAAACCGATCGGACCCGGGGAAACGTTAGTGAAGATGATCGAGCAGAACCTGTTCAAGAACGGCTGTTAAACGACGTTTCAGAAAGGTTTGTTTTTTGTTGTTCTCTCATTACTTTTTAGATACGCTGTTATTTAATTCTACTAATTATTATAGAATTACAAAAAAATAAGCTCGTTCCCTCAAAGGGATTATTTTGAGTAAAGACTGCGGATCTATAGTGATCGTTACTGACTGTATGGCACCGTTACTTTTGTATTTTTAGAACGTCGACAGAACTATTAACCCAAAACGAACACTAAACATTGGCTTTACTAACTTACAGTAGCCAAATCAAATACAGAACCATGTTTAGCATGCCTGTAGATAAACAAGCATAAAAGCTCTAATCAAAGAATAATTTACACTAATTCCAAGTTCGCTGTTGAGATTAAAAAAAAGTTTGTAACGTTAGGTGTTTGTCGGATAACGTTAAGTATGAATGAGCATTTAACAAACCAGCAGAGCCAAACAGCGTTGCCATTTGTTTAACTCCTTGCTACAACGTACAATTAACAATACGAACTCTTACAGGAAAACACATCGACGAAAAATAAATCATACTTACAGGTTGTGGCCCGTAAACAAAAGCTTCTGTTTTTAAAGTTGGAACTGCTCCATCTTTCAGGACAAGCCGATGTGCGAATCCTGCATTGAACTTGCGAAGACTGTGAAAGCTTTCCTCCGTAACGTGCAGCACAGAGAGCGAGATTTGGGTCATAATTATGAGGGACAGAGCTAAAAATAAATTTTAACCATTGTTCCCTAACTCCCTTGTCCCTAGGAAGGCTGAACAAAGCGGACCTGCAACCGGGATGAAAATAACAGCAGCGTTTCGACGGTATTGCAACAACTCATCTCCAAAACAGCAATATAAAATGGCCTCGCCCCGCTTATTAAGTATTCTCGGAGGGATTTATATAAATAATGGGATTTGCTGACGTCAGCAAACCCGGAGGAATGTCGTGTGGTCCAAAACCGGTCATTTGCTGTAGTCCTTAGAAATTGAATTTTTTAAAAGCAAATATCTCCCTTTGCTTTGTACTTTGAGCGCTGTAACTTTGCAGATGTTGTTTATGCTCAAACAGCAACATTACACACTAGCTAAAGTTAGAAAAGTGAAATCATGTTTTACCAGCCCTTTAACAAGTGGAAGTCAGATTTAGTAGGTTGTATTTGTATTGAGAATTCCCACGACAAGTTTCAGCTCAAAATACTATACAGATAATTTTTTATACCATGTTGTAAATGTCTGAGTGGAAGCATAACTTTTTTTCGTGTCTGTCTCTTTAAATGCAAATGAGCTGCAGCTCCCCGCCCCTATACAGAAGGGGGCGGAGCCTTTACAGATCATGCTTCGTGTTGCCAAGCCCACGTTTTCTTTTCTTTTCTTTTCTGTGGAATATCACTATTTCACAAAAATGGCCGCCAAAACCGGATGTAGGGTAAACTCTTTTCCGGTGAAAGCGCAGTAGCAGTCGGAGAACAAATGCAGACACTAAAAGCGGTCAGTCCTGTTGCGTACCTTTTTATGTTTCAACTCAAAAAAGAAACAACCCTATTTATCATTTCACAGCTTTCCTTGCGACGAAATGTTGAAAAAGCGTTGGATTTGGGCTTTACGAAGAGAAGAGGGGCACTTTTTTCATGGAGGATGACATCCGTGTACGAGAGTCCGTCGTAGATATCTTACACCGCAGGCCGTGTTTTGCAGGTTTACATGGAACAACTGGGGTTAAGTTAACATATAATGCACATGTTCCCATTTAAATGTGAATGTATGTTGACGACTGGCCCAATACCATTAATACAATAATTATATTTTGAAAGTAATGGCTGTGCACTCCTCAGCACAGTGATAGTCTCTTGCCTTGGCTAAATAATTTAGTACATGCTTGTGTTTTTGATAACTACTTCATATTACATTATATATTTCTCCTATGCTGCATGAGTAAATATATCTGCAATATATTACACATGAAGTACCATATCTGATCACATATACATCTATATATTATGAAGTGTATTACTAAATATAAAATTACATATATTATGATATACTAGTAAATATATTGTCTCACATTTTTAAATATGGGTAATTCTCCAACTACAGCCACTTTTGTGTCCTTGGCCTTTTTTTGTAAATAAATAAACGTTTGCACAATTTGCACAACATTTGACAATGCACAAATACATTGTCATTATGAAGTTCATGCTCCAACAACTAGAAACCACCAAATCTTGCCCGTTTTCTTTTAAAAATGCTTTTGCAAGGCTGTTTATAAGCAGATTTTGCAGTTTTATGCTTGTCCCCAACCCAGACTGGCGCTCTTTGATGTTAAAAAATTATATTAAAGGATCGATTTAAAAATATTTTTTTAACATGTTTGTCTTAAAGGGACAATGTGTAGTTTTTTAGGTATTATATTATCTAAAATCAATATTTTTATTCATAAATATGTCCAGAATGGTGTTCAAATACCTCTGCCAATTATCTGACTTATCCTCGTAAACGAAGAATTTGTTATCTTTATATACATGTGACGGGTAGGTCCATGGAGGCTTCCATGTCGTTCCGCCATCTTGAAAAACTATAATAGCAGAGAGGGTCAAAAAGTACTAGGCCAACGCGTTTCCACAACGCGTTTTCGTTCAGAGCCAGCATCACGTAACTGAAAGCAGCAGAAATGGCTCTTTGAAATGGCTCAAAATCCGCCCTTAATAGATCACTTATATTTATCTTGGTCACTATGGAAATAATAGTGAAACTGATGTAGGCCTATTAGTTGAAGATGAAATTTAAGGCACATGTGCTCTTCAGCACAAGAAAATAAATTAAGGTAACTCAAGCTTTTATACAGAGTATTTTTATTCAGCGTCATTTCCACCTTGGCTGTAGTTCGGTTGAATTGTACAACAAATATGAAAATAATGTATTTATGTTTATTACGAGTAAACAACATGCTAAGTCCAAAAGTAGCTACGCCTGAAATGAGGGTGTGCTAATATTGCAGAAAAACTGCTAAAATGTAATTTCCACCTCTGAGAAATTACAGGCGTAGCTTTGGACATCATATATGACATTTTCTTGCGCTACTTGCATGTTCTCATGACATATTTGTGCTTTTGGACTGAGAACTTTATATATCACCATTCCAGTACAGTCTATATTTATTTTTATTTGTCTATATTTATATTTAAGATGCCGAAGTCGATGGCCAAGAAGTCACAGGAGTACAGGAAAAGAATAAAAGCCGATCAAGTTAAATATCAACAGAAAATAGAAAAGGACAGAAAGATATCGCAGGAAAAAAAGAAAGAGGAATGGTGAATAGTGAATTTCTATTAATTGGAATAGATATAATTTAATTCCAAATGTTCAAGACGCTTGGGATTTTTTTATACTGAGTTTATAAATGTTGTAGACAAGCATGCACCTTGGAAAATTGTTAGGGTTAAGGGCAATCATCTTCCTTGGATTAATTCAGAACTTATTAGTCTCTTTAGGCAAAGGGACAAAGCATGGACAACATTTCGTCAGACAAGAAGTAATGCCGATTGGGAAGTTTATAGGCATTTGAGAAATTCGAGCAAGACAAAAACTCGAAATGCAAAGTCTAATTACTATAAAGAATGCCTTTCTCTCCATGATAAAAATCCTAAACAATTCTGGAATAAAATTAAAAACATTATTAATACATCAAATAAACATTTAGTTAATCAAATTAGAGTTTATAATAATACTATACTTCATGACTCCTTATCTATTGCGCAAGAATTTAACCAGCATTTTTCTTCAGTTTGGTCTACTTTAGTATCTGCCTCTTACTTGAATACTGATATTTCTAATTTGACTGCATCATGTAATAGTTCATTTTCATTTCGGAGGATTGCTCCAATTGATGTTCAGAGTGCCATTGATGAATTAAAAGTGACTAGTGGTGAAGGATTGGATGGAATTGAAAATAGGTATCTTAAATTAACTTCACATATTCTTATGTATCCACTAGCTGATTTATTTAATCTTTCTTTGTCTACATGTGAATTGCCGGTGATCTGGAAATGTGCACGCATTACTCCACTTTATAAGGGAGGTGATGTACTTGATATCATTAATTATAGACCAATATCTATTATATGTTCTATATCCAAAGTTTTTGAAAAATTAATTTATAAACAACTTTCAAATTATTTATGTATTAATAATATTCTATCACCATCTCAATCTGGTTTTAGGACTAACCATTCCACAACCACTGCACTACTTAAGTTTACAAATGATGTGTTTTCAGCTTCAGATAACGGCAAGTTCACAGGTGCTATTTTTCTTGATTTGACTAAAGCTTTTGATTTGGTTGATCATTATTTGCTTTTAGATAAACTTCATGCTATTGGTTTTTCAAAAAATTATATTTTGTGGTTTAATTCATATCTGCATAACAGGAATCAATGTGTTGTCTTAAATGGAAACAAATCTGATTTTTTGATTCAACAAAGTGGTGTGCCTTAAGGTTCAGTTTTGGGACCACTTCTCTTTTCTATTTATGTAAATAATCTGCCATTACTTCTTAAAAATTGTCAGGTTCAACTTTATGCAGATGATACTGTCATATATACTTCTAATTCTGACCCTATACAAATTCAATTATCTCTTCAATCGGATTTTAATAGTTTACAAGACTGGCTTTTGGCTAATAAATTAGTGCTTAATAAAACCAAGTCATATACTATGATCTTTGGTTCTAGACATAAACTTAACTCCAAAACCTGTTCTTGTGCTATATCATGTAAAGACGGTACTCCTCTGCATGGAGTTGATACTATTGAATATCTTGGTGTATGGCTTGACTCTAAACTTTCCTTTAAACTTCACATTAATCATTTCTTACGAAAAGTCAATGTTGGTATGAGTATCTTGCATGGTTCTCGAAATTGCTTTACTTATAGTGTTCGTAAGAAACTAGTTGCTCAATTAATATTTCCGTTTTTTGATTACTGTGATGTGGTTTATCAGACGGCATTAAAATCTGATCTTGTTTTATTTAATTCTGCATATAATAGAATTTGCAGATTTGTTTTAGGATGTTCTTTTTCCACTCACCACTGTACAATGTATGATGCACTTCAGTGGCCACCTTTGAATGTGAGAAGGCAGTTGCATTGGCTCCAATTTATATTTAAATGTATTTACTTTGATTATCCTAGTTATCTACAACAATATGTTGGACTCTTTTCTTCAAACTATCAAGTTAGGCATTCTGTCCAGACTTACTTTCTCGTTCCTCGTGTTAAAAAAACAATTGGTAAGAGAGCATTTATGTTTAAAGCCCTAGTAGATTGGAATAATTTACCTATAGATATTAGATCCATTACTTCACTTCGGTTGTTTAAACAATCTTTATTATTTTATTTGAAAGTAGATTGCACATGCTATCATTGAAACTGTTGTTGTAGTTTTGTGTTTTGTTGCTTATATTTTTTGTATTTTTTTTTATTGTTGGTGTTTGATGCTTGTTTGTTTGTTTGATGTATTGTTAATTGTAATTTTGTTATGTTTTTTTTTTTTCTAATTGTGTTTCATTGTAAGGACCCCCTCGAAAATGAGATGATACATCTCAAGGGGTTAATCCTAATAAATTCTAATAAATCCAATCTTAGAGGTTTCCAGTAAGGAGAAGAAAAGACAAAGAAAACAGTGGAAGATCAATCAGTTTCATGCACACAGACACTATGACACTACATTCAGTCTCTCTCTCTCTCTCTCTCTCTCTCTCTCTCTCTCTCTCTCTCTCTCTCTCTCTCTCTCTCTCTCTCTCTCTCTCTCTCTCTCTCTCTCTCTCTCTCTCTCTCTCTCTCTCTCTCTCTCTCACACTGTACAGCTTTTTTGAATGAAATTAATGTTTTGAGCAGGTTCATATACTTTGCATATAATTTGTAATCATTATTTTAACTATTAGGTATACTGTTCAACTCATATGTTAAATAATAAAATACATGGTTAAAAATATTTTGGACTGGCAATTTAAGTAAACATAAACAAAAAATCTTTCCACCATAAACCATTTCCACCACTACACAGTTTTTAAGAAAAAAAAAAAAAAAAAGAATAACCAATGATGTGGATCTAAATGTATTTTAAATCAAGTATTAATAGTTAATTAATTAAAATATATGTGAGTGACAAAAGTGAAATGCTGTAGGCAAAAATCCCAACTTGTGCCATTTAGCAACTTTAAATTAAAAATGTATTAAGTTCATGAAGTGTGATCCTGGTCAAGACAATCTCCTGAACTCCAAACTGAATGTCAGAATGGGAAAGAAAGGTGATTTAAGCAATTTTGAGCGTGGCATGGTTGTTGGTGCCAGACGGGCCGGTCTGAGTATTTCACAATCTACTCAGTTACTGGGATTTTCATGCACAACCATTTCTAGGGTTTACAAAGAATGGTGTGAAAAGGGAAAAACATCCAGTATGCGGCAGTCCTGTGGGCGAAAATGCCTTTTTGATGCTCGAGGTCAGAGGAGAATGGGCCGACTGATTCAAGCTGATAGAAGAGCAACTTTGACTGAAATAACCACTCGTTACAACCGAGGTATGCAGCAAAGCATTTGTGAAGCCACAACACGCAAAACCTTGAGGCGGATGGGCTACAACAGCAGAAGACCCCACCGGGTACCACTCATCTCCACTACAAATAGGAAAAAGAGGCTACAATTTGCAAGAGCTCACCAAAATTGGACAGTTGAAGACTGGAAAAATGTTGCCTGGTCTGATGAGTCTCGATTTCTGTTGAGACATTTAGATGGTAGAGTCAGAATTTGGCGTAAACAGAATGAGAACATGGATCCATCATGCCTTGTTACCACTGTGCAGGCTGGTGGTGGTGGTGTAATGGTGTGGGGATGTTTTCTTGGCACACTTTAGGCCCCTTAGTGCCAATTGGGCATCGTTTAAATACCACGGCCTACCTGATCATTGTTTCTGACCATGTCCATCCCTTTATGGCCACCATGTACCCATCCTCTGATGGCTACTTCCAGCAGGATAATGCACCATGTCACAAAGCTCGAATCATTTCAAATTGGTTTCTTGAACATAACAATGAGTTCACTGTACTAAAATGGCCCCCACAGTCACCAGATCTCAACCCAATAGAGCATCTTTGGGATGTGGTGGAACGGGAGCTTCGTGCCCTGGATGTGCATCCCACAAATCTCCATCAACTGCAAGATGCTATCCTATCAATATGGGCAAACATTTCTAAAGTATGCTTTCAGCACCTTGTTGAATCAATGCCATGTAGAATTAAAGCAGTTCTGAAGGCGAAAGGGGGTCAAACACAGTATTAGTATGGTGTTCCTAATAATCCTTTAGGTGAGAGTGTATATATATATCTATATATATATATAGCCACAATAGTCCTAGATATTTTATGTTTACTAGCATAAATGTTATTTTATGTTTATGGGCCAACATTTCTAAAGTATGCTTTCAGCACCTTGTTGAATCAATGCCACGTAGAATTAAGGCAGTTCTGAAGGTGAAAGGGGGTCAAACACAGTACTAGTAATAATCCTTTAGGTGAGTGTATAATAAAATACATCAATTGAAAAGTGGTGGAAATTACATCTTTGAAAGCGCTCTTCAGAAAAACTGTTAAAAATAATAATATTCCATGGAATTCTAAAACTGCCCACTGTTATATTGTGTTAGAAGACAAACGAATAAGGAAGATTGTTTTAAGTGTCTTTTAGGAGAGTGAATTTTCCATAAGCTCACAGTGCCAAAAGTGCTCCTAGTTGGAGAATCACCCATACATGAAAAGCGGCAATTCCTTATGTATTATTCAATATATTGTAATAAATTTAACAAAATAAAAAACATTTAATATACTGATCATTCATAGGGAAATATAGTTTATTTTCCCAAACAGTAAAATGTGATTTTGTAACATGTTTTTAGTCTAACCATTTTTTTATTATTTGCCTTAATTTCATTATTAGACCTACTAGCAACGTTAGGTCAGATTCACTGTAAAGATGTAGCCTACAAATCTTAGTTTCATTCATGGTGGTAAGGAACATGAAAAATTAGCCATAATCTAGTGGAAAATTGCTACAATCTCCTGGACAACTAACACTTAATAACATGAAATTTCAACAAAAGCCACTAGATTTCATACATAGCCTACAATCAGACATCATTTAAATGTATTTATTTATTTTGTTAAGCTATAGTAAGTGTGAGCTTACCCTGCATTCTATTGTCAACGAACCGACTCGGCCCTCGGATATGACGTCACTTCCACACTTCAAGCGTTCATGTTTGCGCGTCCGAGTCGGAGAAAAAACATGGACGCCACACGGAAAGCAGTTGCTATGGTAGCACTGGCCGAGTACCAGGCGCTTATCAAAACGCAGCCATTTGAACTTCTAAAATTTTCACTTTATTTCATGTTTTAGTTTAACTTCTGTTAGCAACGCTAGCCACGTTAGTAACACCCATTTGAAACGAGGCTTCATTCAATATTGCTCTCACAACCAGACCGATTCCCATACCCACAGGCAGTGATACGGACGCAGTAAGGTATTGCAGTAATACGAGTGATTAAAATCGTAATTTAAACAACCAAAGCGGTCCAAAAACAATGAAAACAATTCATACAAGTCACACAGGGCGCAGCCATCTTGGATTCCGTATCGGAATTCTTGCTCGGTGACCTCACGGTTGTCCGACGTCCGAGCTGGGAAATCCGAGGAAAGGGGGCGTGTTGGTGCGTGTTGCTAGCCAACGTCTGTCTTCCTAGTCGGAACTCCGACACGGATAAATAATAGAAAGCACCATTAGTCATCAAGTCTCATGTCATTTAAATGAATGGAACTTTTTTTTATGTAAGCAAATGTCAAGAATTTGTAACCTTTGTCCAATTTCGATCTTTTCACAGCTCCCTGAAAAGTATCAACAAAATGGACAACATCTGCTATTCTTACTTTTGGCAGATAAATTAATGACTGAGAGAAAACGTACTCGGTTACTGACGTAACCTTGGTTCTCTCTAGAGAGGGAACGAGTACTGCGTAATATCTTACGCTATAGGGAAAACCTCTTTTCCACGAGATATTGAAGCCAAAAATTATCCTTAATTTTGAATTAATGTAAAACGCTGTGCAGCAGCATGCAGACATAGGCAGGACAGCTCGCGCGCCTATTGGCTGCCCTGCGGCAACAGCAGCAGCCTATCGAGAGAGGCGCTGCGTGACACATATCCAATGGGGGCATTTCGCGCCCATTTCGTCACGTCCCGCCAGAAAGGGCGTGGTCTCGCCCTGTAAATATAGCTCGATAAGGCTGGTACACTGGTTTTCATCGCCGACCCGAACCAGAGCTGTGTATGCACGGCAAGATACGCAGTACTCGTTCCCTCTCTAGAGAGAACCGAGGTTACGTTAGTAACCGAGTACGTTCTCTTACGAGAGTATCTCTCGTACTACGTAATATCTTACGCTATGGGGAAAACAATGCAAAGCGCCGTGCGTACTGGGATCCGACACCAAAGTCCCAAGGGCAGTAGCCCGGGGCTCATGAGCAACGGCGGGGGCGTTGAGCGAACTGCAGCGAATAGCCTCTTTTTATAGTCTTCAGCACCCATTCTGATACCCCGGGAAGCTTCACCCACGCATCTGCGTGAATAGCTAGAGGTAGAATGAAAATCTGGGCTCTGGCCGCGGCATAACGGCGGCCGGAGAGCTCTGGTGTGCTGGGAAATAAACACTGTGTTTGCAGTGAGCGAGGCGGGGGGTGCGCTGATCACAGCGGGCAGCCCGGCCGCGCTCAGCTTCTCTCTGACAGGTTGTGGAGAGAATGCGAGCGGGACGAGCCCCGTAGGGTTCGGCATGTCTGTGAGGGAATGTGGGCGCGGGATAGCGGGCACACTCACTGCACTGGGAACACTGTCGGCTCGCGCCGACTGAGAATGTGTTGGTTTCGTTTTTACAGAAACCGTGGGACATGCTTCGTGTAGTGTTTGTGGGCACTGTGTTGTGGGCACGTACACTACATTTATTGTACAATCGACATGAGTCGATTTTATTTGTGCTAGCCCTGTATTGTGGCGGGCTGTGTCTGTGTGTGGGAATGGGCACTGAGACGTGGGCATTCTTACAACACTTATAACACCATCGGCCGTGGCCGGAATTCCAGAAAATACACTCTTTTTGGGATTTATCTGGGTCGCCGAAAAACTGGCGTTTGTGTGCAGGCAAGCAGGCTGTGGTGCCGGCTTGTTTACTGCAAAATACACTGGAACAGTCATATTGTTTGGAACTGAACGAGCGAGAAGTTTCGGTAGAGTCTGGCCGCGGCGAGACTTAAACACTGTGGGCCTTAGCTGACTGTATGTGTGTTGGTTTCTTTTACAGAAAACGTGGCACATGCAGTGTGTAGTGTTTGTGGGCACTGTGTTGTGGGCACATTCACTATAATTAATGCACAATTGACATGAGTCGAACTCATTTGTGCGAGCCCTGCACTTTGGCGGGCTGTGTTTGTGTGTAGAAATGAACACTGGGCTGTGGCATTTTTAATACACTCATAACACCATCGGCTGTGGCCGGAATACCAGAAAATACACTGCTTACATGATTTTTCTGGGTCGCCGTGGAAACGGCATTTGTGTGCAGGCAAGCGGGCCATGGTACCGGCTTGTTTACTGCAAAATACACTGGAACAGTCGCATTTTCTCAGAACTGAACGAGTGAAAAGTTTGGGTGTAAGTCTGGCTGCGGCGAGACAATTTTTATCCGCTGCGAGAGCTGGGCTCGAACACGGGTCTCCCGTGCGAAGGCTTTGGGTTTCGCCACAGGGGGAAACGACAAAAGTTTAAAATAGCCCGAGCGGATAAAGAGCGTCATCACAGTTTTGTTTGCAGGCGTGCGTGTTGTACAACAGGCTCACCGCTGCAATATTGACATTTTCAGCCGCTCAAACTAAGAGGAGCTGAGAAATGTTTGAGAAATGGAGATTGGTCCGGCCTCGGCGGGACTAAAAACACACTCTTTCCTTATTTCGCCGGTGACGCATGCCCACGGGGGGCGGGGGCGGGGTAGCTTTCTTATAACGTAAAGAAAGCTAGCCGCGGTTTTAAAGCTGGCCTTCTCTACAGATGCAGCTATCTCGTCGTCATTAATGGCGGAAGCGGCGGCGCGCGGCGGCTGTTGTCCGTCAGCGAGCGACTCGAGTGAAGCTGGTGAAGCTGGCGAGCGAACCGGCGAGCTTTGGCGGGCAGCAGAAGGCTCGGGGCCGCGCTGGGCACGGCGCTTTTACGGCGCGGCGCTACAGCGGGCTGAAGTGCAGGCTCTGAGAAAGATGCCAGGTGAGTCCTCAGAGTCACCATAGGCAGTAGCTCACAGTGAGGGCATCCGCCGTCGACGAGAGCGAGAGCCGCATGATCCTCACCCAGGCAGGAAACGCAGATGACATGACGGTCCCCGTCGCTGAGTGTGGCTCGGCACGAGCCGCAGGATCTTTGCATCTTGAAAAAGACGCAGCTCTTTTAGCAAGGAGAGAGACAGTGAAAAAATGTGTGTCGCAGCGGCGAACACACACACAGTTTGAAAGGATATAACGCCGGAAAGCGTAGCAGGTACGGCGGCTAAAGGCGGCGATGCCAGCGACTTCAGACTCAATGGCTCGTCCCCCTGTGTGCTTTTCCTCAGACGGCGTGGCTTCTCACTCCGGATCCAGCGATCCGGAGTTTTTTTTCTTTCTACTATAGTTGTTTTATTGTTTGTGAACATCATTTGAATCAACAATCATTATTACTTTCTTGCAGTGTTTCTGATGTGTCCAAATGTTTGTAAATACACTTTTCTCAGAACATACTGTACAAAAGTATGTGAACGCTTCCAGCTACGTGAGCTTGATTTCACACATTGCTAGTTTTCTTTTTCAGGTCAACAGCTCTCACTTCACATCTTTGTGAAGAGGTACATTAGCATACTTTTAAAAACAGTCCTTATTATGATATAGCATGCTTTAATATATATACTTAAGTGTGGACTGAATGTAATGTTTTCAGACACTTAATTGCATGTTATTTACAATATAATGAAAACATAGTTTAAATTTATCAAATGCAATTAGTTGCTACTTTGGCCCACTAGAATTTAAGTGTATTTATATGTAATTTCATAATTCTATTGTTTTTGAAATATCAGTAAAGTGTGCTGCCGAATGTGCTGACAAGCATTTATGTTCAACTAAAACATGACATTCCATATATATTTGCGTGATGCTTCGCTGAAGAGATGAAAATCAGTGTACCAGCCTTATCGAGCTATATTTACAGGGCGAGACCACGCCCTTTCTGGCGGGACGTGACGAAATGGGCGCGAAACGCCCCCATTGGATATGTGTCACGCAGCACCTCTCTCGATAGGCTGCTGCTGTTGCCGCAGGGCAGCCAATAGGCGCGCGAGCTGTCCTGCCTATGTCTGCATGCTGCTGCACAGCGTTTTACATTAATTCAAAATTAAGGATAATTTTTGGCTTCAATATCTCGTGGAAAAGAGGTTTTCCCCATAGCGTAAGATATTACGCAGTAGAGAGATACTCTCGTAAGAGAACAAGTTGTTCACAGTCTATTTTTAGAATGAATGGCGATCATAGCGGCGGTGGCGTGATTTTTTTTTACAGTCTATGATCGCTACCCTACTCCCGGTCTCCATTTTGTGAAATAGGCCTATTGGTCTACTTTAAATTGATGAACTGATGAACTAAACAATGAACAGGTGGATGTAATCAATCAATGTGTAACTATATGAAAACATGCTTATAAACCATAACAACCAATGAAACAAAAAGGAAACACAGGAGATGTCCATGAAAACTAAACTAAAAGTAAAACTATTGTATTCACGATAAAACACGGCTATGACCACTTCACCCAACGGGTGTACACAACACCCCCACTCTTAGCAGCGTAAACATTATGTTTGTTTTCATTGATATTTTTCATTGAAGCTTACTGTATTACGTGGGAGAGTGTTGTGAGTGAGTGTATTACCTGCATTCAGATTTAGCATTTTCCTTCAGGTCAGTCCTATGTTCATAATAAAAAATCTGTTTGAATGTCCGCTGCGATATCTAACCAACTAGAGTCAGTCAAAGCATTTGCAAGTTGCTTCTTTTTCCCTGTTCACAACAAGTTTCAGTCCTTTCAATATAAAAGTCTTCGCTACTGACTGACTCACTCATGAAGACAGTCTTTGCTGCCATCTAATGGTGTAATAATGTAACTTCTGTTGCTGTTCACAGTCAGGGACTATTTTTTACAGCGAAAGAAAGGATTTTTATGGAAGCCCGTTTCCGCCATAGTTGAGAAAAAAAAAAGATTATCTAAGTCATAATAATGAGAAAGTTTCTCATAATTATGACTTAGTATCTCATTATATTGAGAAAGTTTCTCATTATTATGACTTAGTATCTCATTATATTGAGAAAGTTTTTTATAATAATGAGATACTAAGTCATAATTATGAGAAACTTTCTCAATATAATGAGATACTAAGTCATAATTATGAGAAACTTTCTCAATATAATGAGATACTAAGTCATAATTATGAGAAACTTTCTCATAATAATGAGAAATTTTCTCATAATAATGACTTAACATCTCATAATAATGAGAAACTTTCTCATAATAATGACTTAACATCTCGTAATAATGAGAAACTTTCTCGTAATAATGACTTAACATCTCGTAATAATGAGAAACTTTCTCGTAATTATGACTTAACATCTCGTAATAATGAGAAACTTTCTCGTAATTATGACTTAACATCTCGAAATAATGAGAAACTTTCTCGAAATAACGACTTAACATCTCGTAATAATGAGAAACTTTCTCGTAATTATGACTTAATTAGCATCTCGTAATAATGAGAAATTTTCTCATAATATTGACTTAACATCTCGTAATAATGAGAAATTTTCTCGTAATAATGACTTACCAACTCATCTCACAATAATGATAAACTAATTGTGATGCATTGTGCGCTTATATGGACGCATGCATGGCGCCGGTTATGGATGCTGGTTCTTTAGGGCTTCTGCGTGATGGATTTTAAACAAATAGAGCAGTATTTCAGACGAGGACTAACAAATCGTGAAATACTAACTCTACTGCAAGAAGTACATGGAGTCAAATTTAGCAATCGCACCCTTGAGCGACTTTTGAGTAAACACCAGCTTTGGAGGAGGAAGAACAAGACTGATGTGGCAGCTTTCATTCAGCAACAACTACAAACATCAGGACAGTCGCATGGTTACAGGTGGATGCATCAGAAATGCTGGCTCAATGGAATTATCACTAACAGAGAGACAGTGCGGGTGATTTTGCGGTTGCTAGATGGCGAGGGAGTTGACCTGAGGTCTAGGAATCGACTTCGTCGCCGAGTGTATTTCAGCCGTGGACCTAATTATGTGTGGCATATCGATGGATACAATAAAATAAAACCATACGGAATTGGTATAAGTGGGTGCATAGACGGTTTTTCAAGAAAAATTATGTGGCTTGAAGCTTACAGAACAAACAATGATCCTCGGGTTATTGCTGGGTACTTTAAGACAGCTGTCATAGAGGCGGAGGGCTGCCCTAAAATGGTGAGATTGGATCTCGGCACAGAGAACGTCAATGTTGCAGAGATGCAGAAATTTCTGCATCACGGAACGCATCCCGACTCTGCTTGCGTCAGTTTTGGGCCAAGCACCAGCAATCAACGGATTGAGAGATGGTGGCTTACACTTAGAAGTCAGTGCATCCAGTTTTGGATGAACCTGTTTGACAATCTAAAAGAGGATGGACATTATGCTGACACTTTCCTGGACAAATGTTTGATCCAATTCTGTTTTCAAAACTTAATACAGGTAAGTCACACGTTTTCTTTTGTTAATTTGTTTTTAACCCAAAATGAACATTCTGTCATCATTTATTCACCCTCATGTTGTTCCAAACCTGTAGGCCTAAATATGTTTCTTTCTTTTGTTGAACATAAAGGAAGATGTTCTGAAGGATGTTTTGTCCCCTTTGACTTCCAAATAGTATAAAATATACTATGGAAGTCAATGGGGACCCAAAACTGTTTGGTTATCTACATTCTTCAGAATATCTTTCTTTATGTTCAACAAAAGAAAGAAACTCATATTTAGGCATACATGTTTGGAACAACATGAGGGTGAGTACATGATGACAAAATGTTCATTTTGGGTGACCTATCCCTTTAAGTCTATTAAATATTATGAGTAAATGATGACAAAATGTTCATTTTGGGTGAACTATCCCTTTAAGTCTCTTAAATATAATGTTTAAACATGTTGGCAATAACTTTGTATCTCTAAAGTAGTGATGATTCTAAAGTAGTTATGAAATGCAATCTGGTAGTTACATGGCACAACACATTAAACTGCAAGACTCCACAGACATTTTGGTTCAATGACTCACTCATTAAGGCAGTGGCTTGCTGCCATCTATGCTATCAGTTTTAATTGTGTATTTAAATGTATAATTTCATATCTCTATAGACTATTAAACATTTTTACAATTAAAACACCTCATAATGTAATTTCTGCAATTGCTGTGTAAATGCATTGTCACTTCTGAGATGTATTTTGTTGATACTGATTTCATTTGAATGGTAAAAACATAGTGTCTTTCTATTTTTTGTATTATTAAATATAAGAATTTGACATGAAAGATGACAGATAATTTTCATATGGCTTGAAAAAAATTGTCCCTATAAAGGTAAAAAAAATGGTCTTGGATATCAATTTAAGGGGACATTGACCCACAGGCCCCTAAGACCTGCCCTGCAGGTAAAGCAATCTATATGTAATCAAGTAACTGTAACAACACTGCTCACAATAAAGTAACTGCTAATCTTTTGTAAGGGTGCTTTGGTATCCTTCCTGACTAAATGATGAACCCATCATGGAAATTAACCCTTTAATTCATTTTATTTTTCAGGAGGAACTGGATCAAGTGACATCATCTTGGAACAATCATAGAATACGACCAATACATAACTCTCGATCTCCAAATGGTCGCCCAGCCATTATGCATGCAGTACCTCAGTTATATGGAGCAAGAGATTACTTACACCCTGTAGGACCACAAGAAGTTGAAGTGTGTCTGGAGGAATGCGTATTCAAAGACTACCCATGTGACAAAGACGTGTTTGATGCCTGTGTTCACCTCATTACAGAACAATCTGGATATGACAAAAGATGTCTATTCAACTGTGGATTTTTACATCAAACTCAGGGAGTTGATAAATAATGAACTAAGTGCCACAGACTAAAATTATTTGTGAAGCATAAAAAAACAAATGTTATTCTCTGCTTAATAATAGACTAAATGTTGGGCAGCAATATCTTGATATGATCACACAATGCATCTCATTTGACTTGTACACTGTATTTCACTTTATTGGTGTAAACCTTAACATCTATTTTAATGCTGTGGAGCATTTAACTGAAATGAAAAGGCCTACTAATGTTCAAAATAAAAAAATTAAAAAAAGCTGCATGGGTTTTGTGCTGCATAAATGCAAAGCAAGCAGGCAATTCTTTAAACAAAAAAAAAATGTGTAAAGTTTATGGTACAGTATTCATGAAACAGGATTGGGTGCACTGTTGTTGGAAAACAGCACAACATATCTTTGCATTGCAACATATCCTTAAGACATTACATACTGAAAGGAAAGCAATGCTCACTGTAGTAACAAACAAATGTTCAACTAACAGTAATGCTATAAACACAGCAACACTAAAACAGGTTTGGATGTAATGCAACTGGGTCAAAAAAAAAAACATCCATATCTTTGCACTGGAATTGTGCAATATTTGTATATCTGTAAGACATCATATAAGTAAAGGAAATGCTCATCAGTGAGCAGCAACAGCGAACAGTCTTACAATTGACAATAACATTGCCACTTTATAATAGTTATAAAAATCTTTAAAACTTTTTCAAATTAACAGTACAGCTGTACAGTCACACAATTCAGAAACAACAGTTTAAAACAAACAATACATAAGGCAAGACAACTTTTATGGTGGTACATAATGTGACTTCACACAGAGTACAGTTTTACATTTAGAAGCAGTACTCTTTTCTCACTTCATTAGTTAGATAAAGTCCATCACCCACACATTGCATTCTAAGACTTTGTTCATTTCGGATCTGAAACTGACAGCTCCAAGACACAACCACAAGTGTGTGCAACTGGGCGTCGTTGGAAGCCTTGAACCTGAGTAAAGTCAATGACGATAGTTTTCCCCAAAAAAAGATCCGAACCAGTGCAGAATCTAAGAAACCGAGACAGACCTTGTGTGCCAGATTCCCTAAGGTAAGCAGTTAAATACCTTTGAATCTCCCTCTGCTGGGTATTCATGTTCTCTGGGAAAGAAAGAGCCCTCAGAACCTTTCTCACAGTTGGCTGCAAGTTTTCATACACAGAGGAAATGTCATCAAGATGACTGATGGCAGAGGAAAGCATGTTTGCCCACTGCTCAATGACAAAGGCAGGCTCTTGAATCAGTTTTTTGTGGGCAAGTTCTTGTAAGATGTCCTCTGCATTGTTCTCTGTCGGAGTTTTACGACAGCTATGGCCATCCAAAACCTCAAGCAGTTCTTCTTTGTCAACAGTGTTGAAGTCAGATCGCCAGGCTTCAAAGACTGCTTGTTCTGATTCTGGAACAAACTTCAGGAAAGTCTCAATGACATTGCTTTTCGCACTTCCAAAAGCGGCCTGCTCCAGGATTACTGGAGCTATTTTCGCAGGAAGGTACTTTTCCTTTTGCCATCCAAAGGCAATTATACGGCCTACACTTTCCCAGTGCATTTGTCCAAAATCATGCCTAAGGAAAGGCACCTTGAAAGAGCTGCCCATAGTGCACTGTTGATAAAACTCATTCCAGAACTCAGAAAGACAGTCTCTCACTACTACTCCATCATGGCCCCTCTCAAGTTTTCCATCTGGTGCAATAATTTGAATTTTTATTTCACACCCTAACACGCTTTCATCCAAAAAATGAGCAATGAGTTCTGGGAGGACATGACCACGGTGGACAACTAAGATCCTCTGTATTTGTTCACTATGTGCAATGGTGTTCAGAGGTGAGAGAGGTAATGTATCATCCAAAATTTGATCATCCCCATTAAAAATGTCTCCAGTGACAAATGTGACCGTGTTGCTGTCATCCAAAGCATTCTCATCTAGGTTGGAGGAAATTATCTCTGTTGAATAAAGGAAAGGCATCTCTGGTTCCATGTTGCTCCCTATGTAAACCACATCTGTGTTATCTGTATTTCCTGATCTTTCAGCTGGCATTTTTGTTGGGGAACTGTTCAGTTCTCGTGTAGTGAGAGCCACATCCATTTCCTGTTGCATATGTGAGCCAGAGTTATTTTTCTTCTTTGTTGTGAGGTAGAACCGTGGCAAAAAAGTGGCAACCTGGTGTCTGCATACAGTTTTCCAACTGTAATCTCGTCATCAATAGACATTTCTTTGTAATCCATTAAATCTAGCTCAAACTCAGTGATGTCTCCATCTGGGCTTTTTCCATCTCCAAAAAACAGCTTGATTGCTTGCTGAATCAAATCAGATTTCTTGGATTCTTTTGATACATCTACCTTTCGTGTACCACCACCCCTTCTTGTTCTCACTTGTTTGAAGATTTCATTTTCTGTATCGTAATTCATCCATCCTAATTCTACCTTTCTCATAGTCTTCTGAGCATTCTTTGCTGTGTGTTGTTGACTTGTTGTGGCAGAATCATCATACTTGCATTTTTTGGATATTTTAGATTTCAATCGCTCAAAAAGTTTTGATTTCCTGTTATTGGGGTCATTCCTGTTATTGGCTTTCTGTCTGCAAAATCCCAAAATGGCCAAACGATCACCATATGATGTAAAGTATGTCTTTAGCTGTTCATCTGTCATTAGTTCGATGACACTGGCATCAATCTAGAAAAAAAAAGGAAATGCAGGTTTAATATTTGACATTTGAGTTTGCATGCCAACATACAATTTTCACTGATAAGTGGTTGGGTGCAAATATATATATGTGCACAATGGTTGGGTGCAAATATATATATATATATACACACACACATTAGTGATGTCAATGTTAACGGATAAGATACTTTGTCCAGTTTAACACGCTATAATATTTAACGCAATTAAAGCAGCTTCCGTTTTTTCTGTCGTCCTTTAGCTAGCATTATATTATATGACCACGCTATTATTCATGCAATGCTTTTAAACCATTCAAGAGAATGGTGAATTCATTTGTCAGAATGTCTTGACACACACACGTCCCACAGAAAGACGCGTTTATCCTGCGCCAGAATAGAGTTCTCTTTTGAGCTTGAACGAACAATAACACACAACCCAGTCAACCAGTTAATCTCACAGTGATGTCACCATGTGGTCACAACGTCAGCAATTTGGGGTCACAGTGAGCTAAAAGTTTAACTCACTGTGTGCTCAAACTATGGCCACAATATGAGCTCATCCCAGCTAGGAATGTTATTGTTCTATAAATGTTTTGAGAGCATTACGTTAGGTTCTTGTAATCTTTTCTGTAGCTAATTTTATTTTTTGTTACCAGAATGTTCTCCTTAAAAGTAGAGATGCACCGATTACAATTTTCTAGGCCGATTCCGATTTTTCATGAGTTTGGCCTGCCGATACCGATTTTAGCCGATTCCGATTTAATTTTTTCTAACCACTTTACAGCAAACACAAATATTTATTTTCTATCTTTTCTTTAATAGAACATAGAAAATTTTTTGAACAAATTAAATAAAATAGAACTATATAAATTATTACTCCTGGTGTGGGAAATTCACATATCTAAGTGCAGTGTTATGGTATGGAAGAACCATTTTCACTTCCAATATTCAACTAAAAAAAATGTGATATAGGCCTATTTACTTATTTAGGAAACTAAACTTCTGTATGAAATCAGGTAATGGCAATAAAATAATATATACATAGCAAATAAAAATGAAATAAATATAGCCTTGCAGTATAAAGATATTTCTCTCTCTCACACACACACACACAGGCCTATTGCAATCACAAGTTTAAATGGGTTTAAATGCAAGTCTTCATTTTCTTTTCTGACATGGTCTACTCCTTTTCCATGAAAATTCTGTGCATTTTGGGTACTTTTCCGTGTGCACGTGTGATGCTGATGTTGTTGCGCGATGTTAATCATGCGGCGCCAGAGTGCATTTGACTGGCATAAAATTGGAATATGTCAGACTGACTTGCCAGTCGCCGATCACGTGAAAATCATCCGATTCCGATCACCAGCCGATCAATCGGTGCATCTCTACTAAAAAGGTAGGATAACCCTCTCTAAAAACATTTTAAACATGTTTAGTGATAACACTGAAAGAACATTATCCCCTAACATTCTAAATATTTGGCGAGAAGTTTCCAAGCAGACACAGGACTTAACCTCTTAAAAGAAGTTTGATTGAAAGTAATAGTTTGGTCACCATTGTGGAGGTCAGTGTTTGCTTTAGTTGGGCTCTTTGGCCTTGACTATTTAATGTTAGTTTTTCTCTGACTCCTAATAAGTGTCTGTTATAGCAATAGTATGTTGGCTACTTGTTGATAATAAAGATATTATCATAATGTAGTGGTCTGATTTCATCCAGGGAATGGTCTCTAGTATCAATTGAAAAATCCTGATCATAAAAATAAAGGATTTATACAGCATGAGATCCTGCAGCATTTTAATCTTTTACATTTTTAATGCTAAGTATTTAATACTAAAAAACAAAATCTGTGTACATTGTTTTAAATCCCTTCATAGAGACAAACACAAACCTCAAGAATCAGCGCGTGAATCTCAATAAGAATGCACCCAAAATGCATTGCAGCATTAAGCATGTCACCGTTATTGAGATTCACACGCTGATTCTTGAGGTTTGAGTGTGTCTAAGTGAAACAGTAGATCAAAATGTTAGGTTTTGTTTATTATTATACAGATTGTCTTATTTATGTTCAAAGTCATGTTATATGAAAATTACTATAATAAATTACTAGAAATTAATAACACTGATCAACTGATCAGAGCACTACATTATCATTATCAAGTAACTGACATGACCTGATCACATTTTCTCTTAATATTCTTGCCATAAGACAGTTACAGCAGCCAGAGAAAAACTAAGATTAAAACTTCTAGAGTCCAACTGCCCAACTAAAACAAACACTGATCACCATAATGGTGGCATCAAACCAAACTATTAATTTCAATAAATCATCAACATCTAAACCTCTGCTAATCTCAATAAGAACTTCTGTACACATATGACAAATACATCTGGTTAGTATAGTAATAAGTGAAGCTTGTAATGCTGTTTGTGGAGTTGTTTAATGAAGTTGGAGCCTGACATCAGATGTTTAGATGTCAACCCAAATTTAATTTTCAACCCAAATGAAGTCTGAGCGATGTTGGAGTCCATGTCCAATAACATTTCTAGCTGAGGTGACTCACATTTTGGCCATAATATGAGGACACAGTGAGTGCGCTGTGTGGTTACACTTTTAGCTCACTGTCGTCATATGGAGAGAAAAATGTTGAGTATCCTCATAAGAGCAGTCTTAAATGAGTTAAATAAAGTCTTAAATGAAAGTAAAGACTAAAGAGTTTTGGGAATGTGATAAGAGATTGAGATCCGCGTCTCTGTCACATGTTTGTGTGTTTCAGACATAACTTTTGTACTCATCCTAATATTATGAATAAGTACATAAATTATTTTTTATAGTTATACAAGTATAAAGTGTTTCATAGAATCATACATTCATTTATTTTACATGGACCCTTTTCACAGACTGTGCTGATTCTTTTCCAAAGTTATCACCAACACAAATCTAGTAAAGTTAATTTAGCCAAATGAAGTTTATACATTTATAATGCTATATATTGTGTTGTATTACCTAAAAGTTTGGTTTAACTAGAAGAAATTGACTGAAATAATTATTAGCCTACTGTTGTACAGTAGATTTAGCTACATCTTAATGTAATAAAAATACTACTAATAATAAAGTGTGCATAGAAGGCTGCTTATTTTTCACTTTATATTTTTATAAGCAATGTTAACTTTTAAACAGCATGTAGCCTTCATATGTATTATGTACTTATGATTACCATAATAAAGTAATTGCATTTCATTTAATATTTTTTTCAAATAGTTAAATAAAACAGAAAAATAGTTCCAACAGATTTTGCTGTGGTATCGAAATTGGTACCGAGAACCGTAAAATTGTAATGGTATTGGTACTGAATACTAGAATTTTGGTATCGTGACATCCCTAATAAGGCCAATTCTTATCAAGTCCTGTCTGTGAAACAGGGCCTAAGTGTACTAAATTAACTTAAATGTAATTAAAGAAAGTATAAATTACCAGTTTTTGAAACCATTAAGTATAATCCTAAACCCCTGCCCTGCATCTATGCTGCATTTTTGTCCAGCTGCATTGTCTCACCTTTTCTTGTTCCAGTTTTTCAATGGTTTCCTCTGGAACATTCCTCATTCGCAGAAACTCAAATAGTTCATCCATCCTGTAGACATACATATGCCAGTTGTTATCCTCTCTAGGCCTTCACTCACATGACAAGTTTGATTACCAGTATTTATTTAAAGAACACACACACACAAAGAGTAGGCCTATATCAAAAATATAGTTACTACAGTAAACTCATGGTCATTTTTTATGGCTGGTGTATTTAAAATTGTAGATTTGTATTTTTAAGTTGTAATTTATATGTGCACATGTATAATTAAAAGGATTTTTTGTCCTGTTTTCTTTGAAAATGTTGTTTAGATTGGGGCTGTTTTGAACTTGCTTCAAAAATAGCCTACCTCAATGAGGTCTGCATCGAGAGTTTAGATACAGTCCCTAGTTCGGGCAGTGTTTAAAATGTTTGGTTCTGCGCTATGCTGTTGATAAAATGTTCCATGATTAAAAGTACCTGCTCAGCTCGCGCCGCGCGGTTCAAACACAGCAGTATTTCTTCGTCTCACTTTTCACTTTCGTGTTTAGTGTTCGATGATTAACAAACGCGACATAGCCTAATCAAAGAGATTTGGTAAATTTAGTAATCTACCAATGGGAACGACAACTAAGAGAATCACAACCTGGCCCTCTGTTCAGGCAACCGTAATCGATAAACCATGCAAACGTTTATGATATGCTACGTTTTAACTTACAATTACTTTTAAAAAGTGTTCAGCTGTTGTTGTACAGGCATACTTACATTCAAAACAGTTCTTCACGCAGCACACCTCGCGCTTCAGTCGCTTGCTGACCGCATGACGTGCACACAATGCACATTGCGCCTGCGTGGATTAAGTCATAATTACGAGAAAGTTTCTCATTATTACGAGATGTTAAGTCATCATTTCGAGAAAGTTTCTCATTATTACGAGATGTTAAGTCATTATTAAGAGAAAGTTTCTCTTTATTACGAGATGTTAAGTCATTATTTTGAGAAAGTTTCTCATTATTACGAGATGTTAAGTCATTATTTCGAGAAAGTTTCTCATTATTACGAGATGTTAAGTCATTATTTCGAGAAAGTTTCTCATTATTACGAGATGTTAAGTCATTATTATGAGAAAGTTTCTCATTATTATGAGAAAATTTCTCATTATTATGACTTAGTATCTCATTATATTGAGAAAGTTTCTCATAATTATGACTTAGTATCTCATTATTATGAGATACTTAAGTCATTATTACGAGAATGTTTCTCATAATTATGACTTATTATCTCATTATTATGAGAAACTTTCTCATTATTATGAGAAACTTTCTCATTATTATGAGAAAATTTCTCATTATTATGACTTAGTATCTCATTATATTGAGAAAGTTTCTCATAATTATGACTTAGTATCTCATTATTATGAGATACTTAAGTCATTATTACGAGAATGTTTCTCATAATTATGACTTATTATCTCATTATTATGAGAAACTTTCTCAATATAATGAGATACTAAGTCATAATTATGAGAAACTTTCTCAATATAATGAGATACTAAGTCATAATTATGAGAAACTTTCTCAATATTATGACTTAGATAATTTTTTTTTTTACTCAACTATGGCGGAAACGGGCTTCCATAGATTTTAGTGATTTTACTTCATAAAAACTTAAAAAGTGCCTAAAAACACCCTTTAGCCGTGACTTATTCATGATACAGCACAGACTCTCGTACCTTATTGCTTACGTATATAAAACATAGTCTATGCAATGTGTGTGTGTGTGTGTGTGTGTGTGTGTGTGTGTGTGTGTGTGTGTGTGTGTGTGTGTGTGTGTGTGTGTGTGTGTGTGTGTGTGTGTGTGTGTCCAAATTGCTGCACTGTATGAGATATAAGCAACGTTCAGTAATCATAAATGTATAAAGAAAACCAAAATTTGAAAAGTAAACACAATTTTACAAGAGATTATAATTTAACCAGTTCCAACTTTATACAAATGTGCTGATATGTTAGATTTAACATAACTTATCTGTGTTTTCCAGCATAAATTCACATCAATAACACAATCATTAATGCTTGCCTTAGAAAACACCAGTAAACACCAGCTATTGGTAAATGTTCTGAAGGAGAGTGAATCTTCGATTTGTTGTGAGACTGTCTGTGCTCTGACTGGTGCAATTCAACACAGATACAGATTCTCCCTAGTGCTTTGATAAGACTTGTTGAGCTTTGAGATGTCTGGATTGTATGACAGCCCAACTGTGTCCTCCTCCCTTCCTTGAGCAAACTGCAGAAGAGCTTCTTATGGAGATGATAATGCTGAAGGGGGAGATGAAGTAAATTTTACTGTGGTTCACTCCATCAGACATGCAACATGATCTTGGTCTGCTTGCTTATTGAAGAATTTGATATTTGATTTATTTCATCATGGTATATGTTTTTTTCTTTCTACTATAGTTGTTTTATCGTTTGTGAACATCATTTGAATCAACAATCATTATTACTTTCTTGCAGTGTTTCTGATGTGTCCAAATGTTTGTAAATACACTTTTCTCAGAACATACTGTACAAAAGTATGTGAACGCTACCAGCTACGTGAGCTTGATTTCACACATTGCTAGTTTTCTTTTTCAGGTCAACAGCTCTCACTTCACGTCTTTGTGAAGAGGTACATTAGCATACTTTTAAAAACAGTCCTTATTATGATATAGCATGCTTTAATATATATACTTAAGTGTGGACTGAATGTAATGTTTTCAGACACTTAATTGCATGTTATTTACAATAAAATGAAAACAGTTTAAATTTATCAAATGCAATTAGTTGCTACTTTGACCGTGTATTTATATGTAATTTCATAATTCTATTGTTTTTGAAATATGAGTAAAGTGTGCTGCCGAATGTGCTGACAAGCATTTATGTTCAACTAAAACATGACGTTCCATCACACGGTCCATTCCTTAACGTGGGGTTGTGGTATGCGTGTCTCTATGACCCTGAGAGCTATGCCAGCGGGAGTGTAAACTCCTGGTAGGGCTTCCCAGGCTGGAAGGGTCGAAGGGTAGAGGCAAGAAAATTCAAGGAGGACTCGACTTGGGAGAGGAGGAGCCTTTATTGCGGAGGACTATGACACGATGCAGTGAAAGCCGACAGGAAGCTGCAAGGCCGACACCCCTTCTGACGCCCAAGAGGATTACCAAGATTGCCACCTGGAACATCCGCACCATGTACGAGACTGGGAAAGCAGCGAAGGTGGCAAGGGAGATGGAGAGGTACAACATAGTGCTGCTGGGACTGTGCGAGACCCGGTGGGTACAGTCCGGTAAGCTGAGGCTGACAACTGAAGAGATGGTACTGTACTCTGGACACGAGGAGGAGGACGCCCCACACACAGAGGGCGTGGCCCTGATGCTGTCCAGGGAGGCACAGCGAGCTGTGGTTAGCTGGCAACAAGTCAGCTCATGAATCCTCCCTGCCACATTCTCCACTAAGCAAAAGAGGATTAAGCTCCATGTTGTGCAGTGTTATGCTTCTGCCAATGACGCAGAGGACGAGAAGAAGTTTTATAGGCAGCTGCAGAATGTTCTGAACAAACACAGCAGCACGGATGTTAACATCTTAACAGGTGATTTTAATGCCAAGATAGGAGAAGACAATACAGGCTATAAGGAGGTGATGGGAACCCAGGGACTGGGACAAATGAACGAGAACAGGGAACTGTTTGCTGACCTCTGTGCCCTCAATAGCCTCGTCATCGAAGGCAGTGTCTTCCCACACAAACCCACCTGGATATCTCCTGATCACACCATGGAGAACCAGATAGACCATGTTTGCATCAGCCAGAAGTTCAGGTGATCAATTGAAGACGTGCGGGTGAAGAGAGGAGCAGATGCGGCCTCGGACCACCACCTGGTGCTAGCGACAGTCAATTTCCATATGACACGACAGGTCTCCTTTCTTGGGCAGTTTTACTATAAGGTCTTCTCTCCACTCTTCTGGAATCTCTTCCTTCTCCCAGATCTTCGCAAACAGGCTGTGGAGCATGCTAGTGGCTGTTTTGATGTCTGCCTTGATAGCCTCTGCTGATATTCCATCTGGTCCGGCCGCTTTTCAACTCTTTAGTGCATTGATGGCTTTCTTGATCTCCTCTTTGCTGGCCTTGTCGCAGTTGACTGGAAGTATAGCCTCTGCGGGTGGAATGTCTGCAGGCTCTTCCGGGGCTGGTCTATACAGCTGAAATCTGAAAGCTGGTTCACTGAAATCTTCTGCCCATCTCTTTCTTTGGTCATCTGAGGTGATGAGGGGATAACCTTGTTTGTCCTTGACTGGCTTGTCAGCCTGCTGGAACTTTCCAGACAGCTTCTTGGTGATGTTATACAAGTCCTCCAGATTCCTCTGTGCGGCTGCTTCTTCTGCTTGTTTGGCTAAGCCATCCACAAACTCTCTCTTGTCTGCCTTGATGCTCTTCCTGACCTCCCTGTGGGTACATGTGTACTGTCTTTGTGCCTCTGCCTTTTCAGCTCTTGTTGGTTGTTATTGAACGCTGCTTTCTTCGTTTTCCTCTCCTCAATCTTCTTCAAAGTCACCTTCATCATCCAGTCCTTGTCCTGTGTCTTCTTCTTGCCCAGGGTCTCTTCACAAGTATCAGCCCACAGTCGTGTTGCATGCTGCCAGGAAGTCTCAGTGTCCGCGTCAGAATCCTCATACAGTTCCAGGAACCTGTTCAAGATGGCGACACAGAATTGGTCCTGGGTACCTTTGTCCCACAAAAGGTTCACGTTTTACAGAGGGATTATGCTGCTGTCAGTACCAGGAAAAGTGTTGAACAGAATCCTGCTAGAGAGAATGCAGAGACTGCAGTGGATGCTCAGCTCCGAGACCAACAAGCAAGTTTCTGAAAGGACAGATCCTGTACAGACCACATCGCCACCATACGTATTATTATGGAGCAGTCGAACTTGGCCCTCTACGTCAACTTCATAGACTATGAGAAAGCCTTAGACAGCTTGGACCAAGAGAGACGCTGTGGACGCTGTTCAGACACTACGGGGTGCCAGAGAAGCTGACCACCGTGATTCGAAACATGTCCCAAGACATGTCATGCAGAGTGATACATGGCGGTCAGCAGTCGGACAGCTTCACAGTGAAAACAGGAGTTCGACAAGGTTGTCTGGTGTCACCTTTCTTGTTCTTGCTTGCCATCGACTGGATAATGAAGTCCACCACTGAGGGAACAAGAAACGGGATACAGTGGACCCCTTGGACGCAGCTGGAAGACCTGAACTTTGCTGATGACCTAGCACTTCTCTCCCACAGACATGCCCAGATGCAGGAGAAGACATCACGACTGGCAGAAGTCTCAGCAAAGGTTGGCCTTAAGATCAGCAGGAAGACACAGGTGATGAAGATCAACACAGTAAAACAACAGTCATGTCATGCTAGATGGACAGCCTCTTGAGGAAGTGTGGTGTGGAGTGTAGTGGACAAACAGGGTGGCACAGACAGTGATGTGGTCGCCAGGGTGGGCAAAGCAAGGGCGGTATTCATCGTGCTCAAAAACATCTGGGCCTCCAAAGAGATAGGAGAAGCAACCAAAATGAGGATTTTCAGCTCCAACGTGAAGTCTGTTCTCCTATATGGGTCAGAGACATGGAGAATGACCAAGCACACACTACAGAAGATCTAGAATTTCACCAATGGATGCCTAAGGCGCATATTCAAGATCTGGTGGCCTGACCGTACCAACAATGAGGAGCTCAGGCAAAGAGCCAATCAAGAAGCCATCACCCAGCAGATAGGAAGGAGAAAGTGGGGCTGGATTGGACACACATTACGTAAACCAACACATAATGTTACACGCCAGTCCCTCACTTGGAACCCTCAAGGAAGACGAAAGAGGGTACTGCCCAAGAACAGCTGGAAGCGAGACAATGAGACGGAGCTGAAGAAGAGTGGTATCACCTGGACTCAAATAGAAAAGACAGCCCAAGACCGTGCCCGCTGGAGAATTGTTGTCGATGCCCTATGCTCCAGGAGGAGCAATGGGCCTTAAGTAACTTACTTAAGTAAGTAAGTAAAACATGACTTTGAATACTTTTAAATGTGTTATGAAACAGTTTAGATGCTTTTAAGTGGCCTTTTATTTCATTAATTTTATATTATCTGCATGTCACGGAAGACAAGGATCTTTATCAGCTTTACACTTTTATTAACCAAAATAACAACTAAAACAACCAGAACGCACACTTGCATTGCGCGTTGGCCAAGCATTAGCACACTAGCATACTATTACATACTCACATTAACATTAGTATACACTCACCAGATGTTATTCTTCTGACGTCCTAAGATGTAATCAAGCTAATCAGCTGGAATTTTCTCATATCAAACTGATAATGTTCATTTCCTTTCCTTGACTGTCTTCCTGTGGCCCATATCTGTTGTTTAGAGCTATTTGAAGCTACGCTAACATATCTATGTTGTGATCCGAGAGAAACATATAACAAAGACGGGAATGTAAGAACAAAAAGAATTTACTTCTAAATTCTAAATTACTTCTTGACATACTGCGCCTATGCATGACTGAATTTGCTAATACCAATCTTCAGGCCTCATAGATACAGACACGTCACTGTGCTAAGGTTTCATTCAATCCACAAACACTTGCATTTGTGACCTTTTATGCCCTTGCATAAAGCATTTGGCACCTGAGCCAATTCCAAGTGTGTGGGTTTCAAAACCGCATGTGTTTAGCACGCTAAAACTTACTTGATGAAAACATGAGAGGAAATGCATAGCGGGCGGCATGCCGTTCAATCCATTTGCACCACAAGAAGTATGAGCAAAGTGCAGTCATGACATTTTGAGTTTCATATGAATATTATTAACATAAAGCTTAATATGAAACGTATTAATGCTGAGGCAAGCATCACCATTACTATAGCGTATACTTATATTTGAACAAAGCCTTAACCATAAGCAACTCATCCCACACACACCACTCTTGAAAAGTCATGGGGAAAAAAAGTAAATGCTTTTATGTACAAAACTATTGCATTCCCCCAAGAAACTTGGTTTTATCCTCCCATGCCTTTTTTTTTTTTTTTTTTTTTTTGCCATCACTGTGTCCAATTAGGGGCTCATTAAACTTTTAGTTTAGTTTAACCATACTAATAGAAAATAAAATACTAAAAGAAAATAGAAGTCATTTTGAAACATATAAAGATCCTACTTAAGTGAGTAAAAAAAACTCTAAAGTTCAGCTTATAGTCATTGCGTCACTTCAGCTGTCAGTTTCCACAGAAACAGTCACAGTGTTCTGAGACGCTTGCTTAGGGCTGAACATGCGCATTGCCTGGACTAACCTGAAATATATGTTTTTTAGCATAATAAACAACATTCACATATATAAAAGTGTATGCTAATGCTAATGTGAGTATGTAATAATATGCTAATGTGAATGCTTGGCCAACGCAATGCAAGTGTGCATTTGGGTTGTACATACTTTTTGCCTGTTGTTTTAGTTGTAAATATATATATATATATATATATATATATATATATATATATATATATATATATATATATATATATATATATTTATATATATTTATATATATATATATATATATATATATATATATATATATATATATATATATATATATATATATATATATATATATCAGGGTGTGTTGCTCATTTGAAATATGTTAATATAGCTGATTAGCGAAGACAGACTTATTATGCCCTATTGTGTGTTGCACATTCTCCCATTCAGAAAAATATGACTGAACCATCTTTGTGTACAGTCTTTCTCATATCTTGGGGCTAGAATATCATAAAGGCTTGAGGAGGAGCTTTTCTGACTTTGCCAGTAAGCAACCACCCAGAACATCCGAAAAACAACCAAGAATTCCCTTTAGCAACTCATAGCAATGAACTAAAAACCAGCCACCCTTGAAAATCTAGCTGGACGCCTCAGCAAACACAAAGACGTGCATCAGGATCTTCTCACTCACACCATCGACGAAAACAAAGATGCAGAGGTGTAGGAGACTTGAGATTTGTGTATTGGACACAATTTGTGTGTGTGCTCTGGCTCTTCTCAATCCTGGCCCCAGGGGGAGAGCTGTTAGACTGATAAGATAAGACTGGACTCAGAGCAGTCAGTGTGGACTGCGTGCGAGGCTCCTGATCCACTTCAGATAGGGTTTGAAAAGCATGACCTGGACCAACAACACACACACACACACACACGGCTCTATAGTCTCTCCGACATGATGAAGACACGTTATTTATGTGTTTTTAGTCTCAAGTGCAATAACATGCCATTTTAAATTCCTGAAATTGCTGACACTGTGTTGTCTTGCTTAAATGCCTTTTAAATGAATTTTGCTAGAACAAGTGGGAGTTATATATTTTTGATAATTGGTAAAATATCTAAGTAAGATACTTTTACTGATAAGCAAAATTGTATGGAAGCTTGTTTCCACCACTGAATTAAAAAATAATAAAGGTAATCATGACTTTTTATCTCACAATTCTGACTTTTTCTCTCGCAATTGTGAGTTTATATCTTACCAATCAAACTCGTAATCGTAAGCTATAAAGTCAGAGAAAAGAAGTGATGATGAAAAAATGGTGATGAGAATTTTCAGCATCATTACTTTAGTCTTCCAAGTGGCATCCAAATATCATATAATGGTAAATAAAGAGTTAAAAAGTACTTTTTTTAACCTAATTCTCTTGGCAATCAAATCAGTATATTCCCTATCTTTTTTGTATGAAGATACCAAGATATGAAAAGATATTGATTCTGGTTAATAAATCTCACAGAAGATGGAAGGTCAAGTCGAGTGCATTGCATTATGGGATACATTACCCAAAGCATTGTGCTCAGTTGTATACAACACTTTGTTAAATGTAATCCAGGTATTCAATGTACATGTGAATTAAAGGGATAGTTCACCCAAAAATGAAAATTATCCCATGATTTACTCACCCTCAAGCCATCGGTTTATATGGCTTTCTTCTTTCAGACGAATACAATCTGAATTATATTAAAAAATGTATTGGCTCTTCCAAGGTTTTTTAATATAACTTTTTAATACATTTTTAATATAACTCCGATTGTATTCGTCTAAAAATATAATGTCATATACACCTAGGATGACTTGAGGGTAAGTAAATCATGGGCTAATTTTCATTTTTGGTTGAACTAACCCCTTGAACGTGGCACAATGGCCTTCATCATCACACTATGCTAATGCCTATTTAGTGCAAGGGATTCATCAATATGCTGATTGAGGACTGTTGGGACACTCCAGGCACAGGATGATCCTGTCGGGAGAAACAGAGTCGTTTGCACCTCAATGACACATCTGTACCATTCACTTCACATGACAAATGCTTTCAACTACATACTGTTTATTTACTAGTGTGTTCCAACATGTAACTATGCCATGTTTGGTCTCCTCTGACAGCTTGTAAACTGAACTGAACGGTGGTGAACTAAATAGAGATATTAAAGTATCCTAATGTACAATCTAGGGAATATTGCTTAAACATGCATTGAGGAGAATGTGTTAATGTTCTTCTCTCCCTCTTGATCACCACCCATTTCCTTATCTTTAGGTTTCCCTTTCGGTCGGTTTTGGTGTTGGTATTCCTCTCATGTTTAATAATGCTTTGCTCAGGGTGTAAGAAGGAAAGAAAACTGTTGATCTGAGAGAAACTCCCGTACACCGGTGCGTAACCTCATCCTATGGGAAAGGCTTTTACGGCCTTGTTTGCGCAACATTGCATTATTTGTTACATCTAAGTTTTCTATACAGTATGTTGTCCCATTCTACTGTCTGTATATTTAAACATGTAACTTAATAAATAACGTTGCCTGCTTTAAAGGCTTTGAGAATCTTTCCTTTTATCACTAATGATGTTGAAAGCTAAAGTGATTATAACTTTCGTTATCTAAACGTTCAGGTTAAATCCTACTTTTTCCTATCAGTCTTATAAGAAAGACTTGTACCTTTAAATAATAAGAGGTTAAAGAATAACAACAACTTGGAGTCAGATTAATTATATTGGAGTCAGATATATAACTGAATTATGCATGTCATCCTTCAACTGCTTTTTGTTCCAATTATTGGTTCAAAATAGCAGCGTAAGCCTCCAGCCTTATGCATGTGGAAAGTTTCAGATTTTATAACATATTGTTGAATACTGACAGCAATAGCGACTGTGTCAGAGACAGAAAGATGCGGTCGACAGCCAGAACGCTTCACACTCAGGAAACATGTTTTCAGGGCGCGCTTCGGTTTGGGTTAGCATACCTGAGTCAGTTTTGAGAAGAGTTCCTGTCACATGTGCTGCTGAAATGGGGTCAGGGGTCATAGGGAAACCTAATCTGGCAGCCTTGGAGATTCTATCAATAACTTCAGCGGGTTCCTGTTTGCTTGTTCAGCTGTTCTGCTTCACCACGAGTACATGTCAATAAACATGCTAATCTCCTGTTTAAAGACAGAGGAGTACAAATGAAACACCAGGATTTGAGAACAGTTACGATGGCTAAGCTTCTTTTTTTTTCAGGCAATTGCTTTGCCTCACAGCGTCTCTTGTACTGCGGCGCTCACATGTCGAAAGGTCAGAAGGTCACTCACAAGTTTACACACTAGCCTCTTTGTTTTGTTGCAGCCCTTTCCTTCTCTGCTGTCTTGTGTTCTGGGGATGCAACATGAAAAATGACAAAAAATGACAGCAAGCAGTATAACACTTATCCTTAAACTCCAAGAATCATTCTACTTTTAATGAAGGTTGATTTAAGTTTCAGTCTGATCTCTGACACAAAGCTATTATATGACTTAAGAAGACCTGGTTTCACAGACAAGGCTTAAGTCTAGTCCTGGACTAAAATGCATCTTTGAGCTGTTTTAACTGAAAGCATATCTTAAAATATGTCAGTGCCATTGTTTTGTCTCAAGATGCACAGCAGTAATGTTTTTTTTCCTAAGGCACGTTTATAAAAGCTACTTAAATGTCCTAATTTAACTAAGGCCTAATCCTGACTTAATCTAAGCCCTGTCTGTGGAACCAGGCCTTGAAATATAATGCTCAAGAATACATGTATAAATACTTAAATACCTATAATATATATTTATGAATTCTTAAATAAAATTGCATTTGCACTTTTTTTTAATTTCCCAAAAATACTGTAGATCTTTCTATTCACCAAAGAATCCTGAAAAAAATTATCATGGTTTTCACAAAATATTAATTAGCACAACTAACATTTTTTTAACATTGATAATCATCAGAAAGCTTTCTTAATAAATCAGCATTCTAAAGGATCATGTGACACTGAAGACTGGAGTAATGATGCTGAAAATTCAGCTTTAACCATAGGAATAAAATAATAATAAATCAAATAATAGTAAACACAAATTAATTGTGTGTGTGTATATATATATATATATATATATATATATATATATATATATATATATATATATATATATATATATATATATATATATATATACAGTGGATAGCATAAGTGAGCACACCATACCTAGAGATTGGCATGGTGTTATTTCAGTTAGGCTAATAGCTGCTATGATTTGCATTGAGATGATCTTATGGAAAGTGCCCCATCCCAATATCTAGGTATGGTGAAGGGTGTGTGATGATGTGGGGATATTTTAATTCCAAAGGCCAAGGGAACTTTATCAGGATGCATATTAGTATCCTGGATCCAGGCCTTTAAAAATAAAAATCTGCCTGCCTCTATGGGAATTTAACATAGGGGTGTCCTGACTTATGCACCCTGTATTTTAAGGAAGAACATTTATTTATTTACAATACATTATTCATTCACAAAGAAAATTGGTGTCCGTAAAGGTTGGATTTTTCCTCATTTTTTAAATTAAGGCATTAAGATCTGTTTCCAAAAGATGATTTTTTTATTCCTCAACTTTAGCATGGGTGTGTCCACTTATGCTATCCACTGTATATATATATATATATATATATATATATATATATATATATATATATATATACACACACACACACACACACAGTACCAGTCAAAATGTTTTTGAAAAAAGTCTCTTATGCTCACCATGGCTGCATTTATTTGATAAAAAATACAAAAATAATTAAAAATAATACATTTCTATTTGAACATACTTTAAAATGTAATTTATTCCTGTGATCAAACTGTGAAAAAAAATCTTGACCCTAAACTTTTGAATGGTAGTGAATATTGCTACAAACGATTTTTATTTAAAATAAATGCTGTTCCTTTTTTAACTTTTTATTCATCAAAGATTACTGAAAAAACATATTGCAGGTTTTAAAAAATAATAAGCAGCTCAACTGTTTTCAACACTGAAAATAAATCAGCACATTAGAATTATTTTTGACATGTCTGATTTCAAATAAATACAGGTTCAATGAGCATAAGATACTTTTTTACTTTCCAAACTTTTGACCTGTACAATATATATATATATATATATATATATATATATATATATATATATATATATATATATATATATATATATATATATATATATAATGTATTTATTTATTTATTATTTGACTAAATAAATTTGACTAGTTCATTTTTGACTAAATGACAAAAGTACATTTTTTGGGTGAACTGCTTTTTTAAATGGAAGATAAACATTGCTATCAACATATTAAAATCCAGACAGAACAAAATCTAACAGATGGACTAGGCAGACTAAATAATAGCTTTAGTCTTAATCTAGTTAAGACTGTCTTCAGTTCTCGAGACCATACCCCTCCTTCTCACATCATCAGGAAATGAACCAGTCAAAGGTGGCAAAAAAGTAAACAAGCCTGTGTTGAAGTTTTTGAACCTTTGAAGTGGAGCTTGAGGTCGCATGCTGGGTTTCGGATGCTGTGTTTGTGCAGGGCTGAGCAGCGGGGAAAATAATGGATGTGTAATGCTTGTTTGAAGTTAGGAGACATAAGCCGATGTTTATCAAAAGCACACCGGCTCCATCTTCATAGCGCCAGGAGAATAACAAACTGCTTAGAAGAAAAAAAAATACTGCAAAATCAAGAAAAACCAGTGCACATCCATATAAAAAAATCTAATGGATGGATCTCACAACAGCTTTTTTCCGTATTTTGCTTTGCATATTAAGTTTAAGGATTATGTTGCACTGTAACAATGTACATGTCAATTATTATAATTCTCTTTTTACTGTATTAAAAAAAACTGGATGCATTACAATGGTAATGAGCTTGTTTTGCATTTAAATAATGTCACTATGCAAAAAAAAATAATATATATATATATATTTAAATCATGAGGTTAAAAGTGACTCGTACACTGTTTTCGTGACATGCATGCTGGCACAAGAGGTGACTGAGGAAGTGAAAACAAAACAGGATTTCAGTTTGATATTTGGGAACTAACACATACTTTATTGAGGATGTTTTACCTTCCATATTTAGATTTGACGTATTACATAATGATGCATTTAAAAGAACCTTCTACCCAAAACTTCCAGTTGTCTTATAAAATCTTGAATACAGAATGCAAATGGGTGGACCATCATCTACAGCGGTTTTAAAGTGTCGCCACTCACAAGTCATCAAACCACTTTGAGCCAATTGGAAAATGTATCATCAGACAGTTGCATAAGGTTTAAAGAGGGAAAATATTGAAATATTAGGGGGAGCAAATGTAATATTGGAATAATCCATAATGCACCACTATTCTGAATTTTGTGAGGGACAAGTGCATTATGAGAGACGTTGAACAAATTGGGATCCAGTCAAGTTCCCTGATTCAAAACATTAAAACTAGGATGATTTGCATGAATAAGTGGAAGCAGATTTGATGTACGTAAATGTGAAGTCAGTACTTCTCATCAGACTTTCGGTCTTTTTCATTTCCCCCTTAAGTAAGGGGGAGCTAATCTATCACTTGTGCTAAGAGCTTAAAAACTCTGGATCTCCCTTCTGACTGACGCATCTTTACAGATACAGCAACACCTTATTACGGACTTTTACAGGCACGTTTAGAAGGGAGGACGTTGGCTAGGATTGGGTGTGTTGATAGTTCCTGCCAAATCTAGCGTTGTGCTGTCATGTCACAAATTACGCAGTTATAAAGAAATTTCTCAACCGTATTTATCCAAAATCCCAGCTTAGTTATGCCTGTAGCAGATTATAGTTTCATAAGAACAAGGAAAACTGAATTTTGGAAAAAGTGGTGTTGCGGCATGCATTTCGTATCAAGACGATTCTGTTTCACTCTTCAGTTACTGACACTTTTAGTGATTGAAATGTTGTTCTTACGTTCCATTTAGTCTAAGAGACTGTTCTTTGTCAATATCAGCCACTTGAGATGGCTAAAAACACAGAGAGAATTTCATATTTTATATCAGTGTGGCATTACACACATTTACAATGGTATCTATAGTAAATAAATAGTAACTGTTGAATATTTAAAGTTTAAACAGAAAAAAGGGAACATTGTAACTTCAATATTGCAGGCTTGTATTTGTGAATGGACATTACAGAGGGAGAAGCAATGATGATGATATATTGTAAATAAATACTTCTACCTATGATTTTAGAACTTTATTTTCAAGTGAAGTTTGTAACAGGAAAAAAAACAGTGCGTTATGACAGTATCAATAACAGTGCAAAGTTAATATACAGTATTATATAAAGTGGCAACAAATGTTTTCAGCTTGTTAATACTATGACACTTCAGGCAGTCAATGTGTTTTCATGTGGCATTGCATAAAATAGTATCATTCCATTTTGTTTGTGGGTTTAATTAAATAGTGGTTATATCCTAGTATGTTATTTCCACATTCACTTACCATTCTGGAAATGTAAGTACATTCACGTATAGTTAGAAGCTCTGGACTACTTTAATCAAGTTCCAGTTGATCTATATTTGTATTATTCTTACTCCACAGTTAAGTAATCCAAATGTTTGGATAGATTTCCACTGAGAACAGGTGTGGCCCCCAGTACCGGGCTGAAGGATGACTTTAAGAGGGAGGTAAATCCCTCTAAAAGGGCATAGTTTACCCAGAGAGATATTAACAAACCCAATTAGGGCATAATCCACATGTTTCATGCCACATTTCATCCACCGCAGAGTGCTTTTTCTGCATTCTGTTTCCTTACATCCACTTTTTGTAATGACTGTGAGATTTGTTGCAAGATAGGATGTTGAGCAAGTATCCATTTGTACAATATATATGTCCTCACACGTTGGATTCATTGTGAAACATCTTGTTCTTTATGGACCTCAGGCTGAATTGAAGGGAGGAGCTTGTCTCCGACTGCATGGCCTCGGAGAACTTGACCTCCAAGGAACGGTTCGCCTGAGACTTCCTCTTAATGGAGTTTTGTATTGTCTCTGAGGTGAAATAGTAGACAATGGGGTCGAAACAGCAGTTGGACACAGCAATGCACAGAGCGATGGGATAGATCGTCCGAACCACCGATTCCACCGCACAGCCCTTTAAGGTTTTCGTCCGCACCAGTGCGTAGAAAACCAGGTTGACATTGTAGGGGATGAAACAAAAGCAGAAGATGGAGAGGTGGACGATGATCATCCTCAAGATCTTTGTCTTGTTCAGCTTCCCTCCTCGACTGACAGTCTGCGGCCTCCTCAAGGTTTGAAGCACCATTGCGGAGCAAACCACGTTCAGTATCAAGGGGATAAGGAACCCCACGGTCTCAATGAAGATCACCACCTTTGAGAGATGGCTCTTCCACTGATTTGAGGAGAAGTTCTCAAAGCAGGATATTGAGTTATTTTGCTTGTTTGTACTATTCAGCATGAAGCCTGTCGGAAGACTTCCAGAAAGCACCAGAATCCAAACGGCGACGCACACAATTTTAGCATTGCGTTTGGTCCGGAGCCCCCTCGAACGGAAGGGGTGAACGATGGCGAGAAAGCGGTCCACGCTGATGCACGTTAGGAAGAGGATGCTCCCGTACATGTTGGTGTAAAACAGAGAAACAGAGAGCTGGCAGAGCAGACTGCCAAACGGCCAGTTCTGCTGGATGAAGTAAAAAACCCTCAAAGGGAGCGTGAGCACAAATAACAAGTCCGACACCACAAGGTTCATCATATACGTTGTGGTCTCATTGCGCAGTTTCAGCGAACAAGTGAAAATGTACATGGCTGCAACATTTGTGATGAGTCCCACCATGAAGACAATGCTAAACACTATACTGTAGAGAGGATATTTGAAGCTGTCATTCTTTGGGCATAGCTGCAGAGAAGTATTGTCCCAGTTGCTGGAGTTGCCAACCCATTTCTGGGTCAAACTCTCCATCTGAACAGTCGTGTTGTACATCTCAATGAGAAACAAAGGCACACTATGGGGTGGCAGTTAGGCGAGACTACACAATAAGAGGATTTCCCTCAATCCACAATTCAACAGGGCAAAACAAAGCATGCGCAGCAGACAGATTGCTTCCAAACGCAAAATGGTCTTGCCTTCAAGGGCACATAGATCTCTTTAATGTGTTTTTTTTTTTTTTTTTTCTGCTGGCAGTTGAAAACTGAAGCGATCAAACACTTCTCTGTGGCATTCTCCAACAAAGCCTCATGTTGAAGGCATTTCACCCCAGAGACTGGAGCCAGACCCCAACTACCTCTTCCCCTCCCCCTTCCCTTTCCCCAGCCACCCCACAAGATTGTTGCCCAAAGCTTAGAAGTTACTCACTTCAAAGTTTCAATTCACGCAGTTCTTTCCTCTGGTTTCACTTGAGCAATACCATCCACAATCAGCCAGTCCTGTTAGAATCCACTCTTAGTATATATTCCCATTGAGAAAAAACAGATGTCTTTTTCCAACATACTAATTAAAGCATTCCAAAATAGTTGTTGTTCCCCAACTTTTCTTGAAGTATCCTTTCAATTAGCCCTCTTTGTTCTCAATCCCACATATGGTCCAGTGATTGTAGAGCACCTGTAGACCGCATGCAGCACTCCATGAGTGTGTGACAGTGCAAATGAGCGAGTTTGACTTGCTTCAGCCGAGGGTCTGTTGTCCCACCCCCTTCCTCACAGCTCTGTCTTGGTGTCTCCGTCAGCAGTGGCCCCAAGGGCAATTCTGTGCTGTGTGCATTGAAGAGGCGGGAGAGAGGCAGCTGTGCTGTGGAGGACTTCACAAGCAAGTGTTATCACGACTAACGTATCTGAATAGCCACGGCTCCTCCTACCTCCTGGATAGATCCCTCCTCTGACTGAGAAGAAATTATTATTATACTGTGTGCAAGGTGCAAACTGTCTCTTTTGACTACTTTTAATTTGTTATTGTATTCAATAAAATTAAACCTTACCCATGGGGAAATTATAATAAGAGGTTTTGCTTTAAAGGATTATTTAAGTTCCCATATGTGTGTTTTGGAGGTATCAACTGTTTTGTTGAAATCTGGAGCTATAAAATGTGGATAGAATAAGCTCAGGTAGCGGGGCTTTGAATGAATTTATTCATAATGAAATCTCTGACTTTTGTAACTTGACAAAGAGTTCTGAGTTTATGAGCTCTTCTTAGGAGACACATGTGAGATTGCTAGGCAGTCACAGTTTAACTTTAGCACGGTCCAGTTAGCCCCTGCTGGTACATGCCTTAATTACACCATCTGACTGCAAAGAGCATTGACAGTTCAGACAGTCATTCAGATTATCCATTTATTCTGACTATATTTCTGAGATTATGTATATAAAACATATATTTGCTTGCTTATCATATATTGGATGTTTTACCAGAGCCATGGACGTATATTGTCCTTTTCTGCTACCTTAATATCAGGGTATGCCATTATCCAATCAATGTTGTCATGCAGTTCTAGCATCATTAGTCACATGACATAATGTGCTTGGATCAAGTGCCACTGAGGTGAATGGGAAGGCTAACCAATAGCTTTCTCCAAGTATTACAGAGCTCCTTGTGTTTTATTTGATTTTAGAAGCGAAAGACTTGTAGAAAAATTGTCTGGGAGAAGCCATTTAAAGTCCCCTTGTAGTCAATAATTGTATTCCTTAAAACTCATCTCTGATCACCAAAATGACATATTCAAACGTTTTTTCCTTGAAAATATTTGTGCCTTAAAATAGCTTAAATGTAACTCTACACCCTTACCTCATTTAATATACACGGTTCTGTGAATCTGTAAATTATCCCGGCCTCCACTCACTCACATCAGCTCAGAGATCCACTCGTTGACCATCACTCGTTGACGGGATCGGTTACAAGGTAGTTTGTGACGTCAGAAACACCAGCGATTTCAAACCGTGTTTTTGAGACTGTCTTTGGTTCACTGCTTTTTTAAGGAGAAAATACTCAGCAATGGTGTTGACTCATGAATTTGCACATGGTTTTGCACATATTAAAAACACCACATAGACATATAAACAACATTAAAAGCTTGATTTTCACCACAGGGGGACTTTTAATATTAGAGTTCTCGCTTGTGATTTTATTGCATGAACATAGAAACTGCATTTCTGTGCTTTTCCAAACTATAACAAAGCTAAAATAAGCGGAAGTGCAACCAGCTACCTCAGCAAACCGTCTGTCAGTTTAGAGCATGGAGCATAGTTTTAGAGACGTTATGTTGGGTTCGGCAAGGCGTTCTGGATTATACACCACACCCCATGACACATCGTACGCAACTTTCAACAACAACATGCAATGTATTATGCAATACTGTGAGGAATCAGTCTTTGATTAAATAATAGAGGGATAGTAATTCTGGAAGTATTTTCTCATTCATTTTCTCCACAGGGATTTTAAAGTCCTCAATGACCATGAATAACCATGAAGTACAGAAAATAATAATAAACTAAAAAAATTGCAGCACATTATAAAATGAAATATTGATTTTATTATAAGTATTAAATGCAATATATTTGAAGTCATTCATATCATTCATATATAAACTGTAAACAATTATATGATCTATAAGTTATAAGAACATATGTTTTTACATTGCTTTAACTCATCAAAATAAGTTTAAGTTGAAATTACATAAACATCCAAGTTGATTGTACTTAATTTAAGGCAGAAACTTTTTTTACAGTATGGTGAAGAATATTAGAAGTTATTCTATTTTATTATTATAAATCAATTTCTCCATAGAAAAAGTGAAAGGGAGTTTTACTGCCAAACCTGTTGTGCTCTATTAATATGACAATTTAATGTAATTGAAAAAAAATCATTGTTTGTTTATTTTAGGGAAAAATCAATCACATAGGACTTGGATTGATGGACATGGCTAAGGACAAAATAATACCTCAAAATAGAGAGATTGTGAGATATTATGCAAGGTATTACTTTACTTATGCAATATGCTGTACTTGAAGTATGTGGTTAGACTGGTAGGTGATAAAACAGGCCAAACATTTTTTGATGATTTCAAAATTTGATGTTTCCCTCCTTGCAAACATTGTGATAATTCAAATGTTTTTCTTTGTACAGATGTACAAAAAGAATAAGTAAACACACTCCCTAAATGACGTTACCTGACGCTTTTGGTAAGTTCTAGCCTGGTCAGCAAATGTTTTGCTGGTGTGGCATTTGAGGCTGAGATTTGACATTGTGACATGCTGACATGTATATTCATGCCTAATGTATTATGTATGCGTGACATAACATTACCAAAGCAAACATCAGCAATGTTAGTGTTAGAAAATTTTTATTAAGAAGCGAAAATACCCAGCAAACTGGCATGAATATATAGCTCAGAAAGCCTGTGCTGACCATGTGAAACATGTAAGATGTTTTATGGCCATTGTTCTGTTTTCCCCATGGGGCTCCTTTAAAACAAACACCCACAAGGTCAGGGAGAAATTTTCGGTGAAAAACAGACATGTCATTGTCTGCTGCACGCAAGACCTCCAACAAAACCATTGCACTGAACACATAAAAACAAGACTCGCATTTGTGCACAGCTACTAGATGAAACGCATGTCTCAGGAACGCAAAGCATCTCATTTCAATAGCAGGAAACTGTGCAATGGCCAAGGCACGCTCGACTGGGGATCAACAGAAGTGTTAGTTAGCTGTCCTTTGTGTCAGTTCTAACATCTACAGACAGCCTTGTCCTTGAATAATATATATGTGTTCACGCATTCCAATCATTTTGTTTACAAATTGCTAAAAATAAATTGCTCAGCATAGCAGTGAAATCTCATTAAAGACATATTTCCAGCAGAACATACAGTTGTTTGTCCACTCTTTACACTACAGCTATTGTGAAAAGTATACTTTAGCATACTATTAAAAAGAGAACTTAATATGGAAATACTATACTGTAATATAATATACTTCACCGGTACTTAATGTAATGTTTTTAGACACTTAATTGCATGTTATATATTTAATTTTTAAAAGCATACTTAAGTGATTTAAGATACTGTCATAAAATTGTACTCTCTTTAAGTACATTTAAATTGCCTTTTATTTCAGTAATATAATAATAACTGCAAGTACAAACTGCAAGTTTTAAATCTATACTTTTATGATTTGAAGTATAGCGCACATTCAACACAATTACTTATTTTTCTCAAGTGTTAGTTGTTATAAGTCTTTTGGCATTGTGTTGATGCTTACATAATTACCAACTAAAGTAGAAACACTGGATATTGACTACACAACATCTGAGTAAAAAGATCAGATAACATTACTTACGAAATGATACGGACAGATAATTGGGATTTGAAAACCAAATCAGATTTATGTGGCATGTGAAAAGCATTTATACCATCAATGAAAGCTGCATTAGAATTTTTCACAAATTGTATAGGCCTACATACTGCACTTATCTGTATCGGTTCATTAGGGAAAAGCGATTTGAGGGGAAATCAAGTGTTTGCTCTTCCCGCTTCCTTTTGGTCATAATACTTTATCAGTATATAGCTAATAGCTTCCGTGGTCGAAACGCATAAAATATTTAGCCTTACCAGAGATTATGTCTGTGCATAATGGACAAAAAAATCAATATCATGGCTCTTTGATTGTTGACTATTGAGTGGGTATATTTATATGTGGGCGTATTACTGATGGCTACTTGGCCATTATGTGGTCCAACCTGTGTACAATCTATAGCTGACAGTTTGCTTTTTGCAAATAGAAACACATTAATGTGTACCAGATGTTTCTTATTATTTCCGAATCTAACTTAAGAGGATTGTAATTGCACTTGTAGTTTTTGCAGGAATAGTTCATCCAAAAATTTTAATCATTTCCTGGTTCTCTAAAGTAGTCAATAGTAGACTGGACTTTTCGCAATCTTCCCTTATGGATAAAAAAGTGCACTTAATCATATTTTTCCAATATATAGAAAATAGTAGCCTGAACATTTTGCTAAACATCTGCTTTTGTGTTCAGCTGAAGAAAGAAAGTCATTCAAGTATGGGAGGTCTTTCCCAACTGGTTGCTTTTTCCCAACAAAAGTTCTGTGAAAGCACTTGTATTTGCTGGTGTTTATGGCACACAGCCTCAATTTACGGATGTCTCTAGGTGTTTATTTGATGTTGCAATTCACAATTTAAAAAGAGTGGTTGGTTGTTGTCATATTGAAAGAAAGTGTGGCAGTGTGTACGAGCTGAAAAGATACTGCGTCATGATTGCACCATTGCCCATTCTTGCAAAACTGTGGGCATTAGCAGGAAGGAAAAGTGAATGTTAAGTTCATTCAGTGATGCAAAGTCCACAAAGTGACATCTTCTGAAAGGAAGAGATGTTAGGGGAAGTGAAGTATATACATTGATGTTCACTGTAAAAAGTGAACATGTTGCTTTAAGGAGGTTTTTCTATTTTCTGACCTTTAAATTCTAATTTTGTTGTTGTAACCTAATTTATTTAGGTTTGTGTAACATAAACAAGGGAATGCTGTTTTAACTTAATTGAGTTGCATTGGCCCAATATACAATTTCCAATAAAGCTCAGGATGGACACATTCGACACATGCGCACTACGACTGCACCACACCTATAGAGGCAGTATAGTTGTGACTTGTGTTCGCTATACAGGACATCTGCTGTGAAGGACAAAGAAGAAGAAAAGGGTCATGTTTGGCTGCTTTTTGCTGATCTGCGAATTCTGCTTTAGTGAAAAAATGGTGATACACATTATGTTGCATCAAAGTAAAAATCGCAATTGTAAAACGAATATTTTTTTTTTTTTTTTTTTTGCATCTTGTTCAGGTTAATTAATTAAAATGAGCTAAAGTAACACAATTTAACATTTTGTCACAACTTTAATTGTGTTCAATCCACCTAATAAATTTAAAAGTGAAGTTGACATTAATTTGTGTTAAAACTACATGAATAATTGACATTAAAGGGCTAGTTCGAAAATGAAAATTAGCCCATGATTTACTCACCCTCAAGCCATCCTAGGTGTATATGACATTCGTCACTTGAACTTTGACGCACAACGTAATGACGGCAATTTGACGCCTCTCGTGGTTCAAACAAACAGCAACCGCTTTCGTCATTACGTTGTGCGTCAAGTTCAAGTGTTACTCTTTTGGCGTAAGTCGATGTCTGCCGGGAGCTAGTAATTTTAGTCGATAAAGTTTTAAATATGGATAGTTTTCTTACACGAACGCATATAGCTTCACTTCAGAAGATCTTTATTAACCCCCACAGATCCGTGTCGAGCACTTTAATCATGAATGCGCTTTAATGGACTTCCAAAGTCAACAAGCCATTCACTCTCATATAAAGCTTGGAAGAGCCAGCACATTTTTTTTTTATATAACTACGATTGTATTCGTCTGAAAGAAGAATGTCATATACATCTATGGCTTCAGGGTGAGTAAATCATGGATTCATTTCCATTTTTGGGTGAACTATTCCTTTAACTGCATGACATTAACTGGACAGTGGATCTGTAGCTCCCAGCATGCTTAGCAAAGAACTGCATTAGGAGAGTCAATTTAGGGATTAAGTGTTATTTGATGTGTTTTACAGTAAAGGGAAATATTTTGGTAGGTTATGTTAATGTTTAATGTTCAGTTATGTTGGACATTTAGGGTTATTGAATTTTGTGGTTACCATTGTGGTGAAGAGTGCTTGTGCTTGTGCTTGTGGGCACTCAATGCTATCAGTAGTGACAAGTCTTATCTTATTTTTTTCATTGTATACTTTGCATGTAATGATGAGACACTATTTGATTGAAAATTAAGCCTCAGCAAATTGATTGTAAAATATAACCATAATATAATGAATTATGTAATAAAGTTAAGTTAAACACACAAGAGTAATTTAATTTGATAAACCAACTAAATAGTGTTAACCAAACTAAACTGATTTATTTGGAATTAAATTAAGTTGTGATTAAAAATGTGGTCAATTAAATTAAGTAAGGGTAATTCATATTTTTGAATGTATTTACATCAATGTGGAAAAGGACTTTCATCATATACAAAAAAAAAAAAAAATATATATATATCAAATTAATTAAATAATTTTACCTAGCAGGATAAATCAGTTTTGTTTCAGTAAAACCTTGTTTTTCAGGTTGGTTGAATTCAGTTATATGTTATATATAATTTATTTCATTTAATTTGTCATTTAAGTTGAACTGACAAAAAAAAAAAAAAAAAAAAAAAATTCAAAGCTTGTCACCTCTAGTGAAAATGCTTCTGTTTTGTTTTGCAATACAATTTTTGCCTATAAAAATTATGTAATGTACTGTACATTGATATATTTGTTTTGTCTCTTTTTTCAATATTTTTTTTTTTATAACTTTTGGGATAAATTAAATTACATTATATGTTTCACTAAATGTGGTTACAGAATTTTGGATCCCACTATTTTTTTTTTTTTTTATAAAATTCTTTTTTTTTAAACAAACTTTGTAAAAATGATACCGTTATTGTCTCTGTGTAAACTACAAAAACGTGAATTTGTGAAAATGGTGAGGTCATGCTCATGCATATTACGTGTTCAGTCTATATGCACCTAGTTTTTCTTTACATAGTGACAATAACACAGCGTTTTTATTCGTTTTCATGAATCCGTGTGAAGAGGAACGTTTCGACAACATTGTCATGTGTACACGAAAAACGTAAAGGAAAAACGTTTACGTTTTTAGTACATAGCTATTGTGTAAACGTACCCTGAGAATTACGTTCTTTGTTGTTGTTACTTTGAACACTTTGATCAGTAAACCACAGAAACAAACAAGGATCAGGAACACTGGCAAACAGGAACAGAACAGAACCAAACCAGCACACAGAGAAACTACAAAAGGCAGGTTTGGACTATGCATTTGTTTACTGTAGGTCTAGTTGGTGAAGTAGAGTTACAAAATGTCACTGCTGTCTTTTCAAAGACCACTTCCTATGAACAAAATTATAATAACTTTGGATTATTTCAAATGCAGGATGGCTATTTTTTTGGCATATGATACCTGATAAATGTGATAAGAATAACATATGGGGAAAACATTGCGTGTTACTAGTAAAATGAAAAAAACATAACAGACAGGAATTATCTAAAAACTAGACAGATAAGAGACTGTGAAGATTTCCAGACACCCACAGATTTGGTCATGGTAAATATACAGTAGGTCTACACACACTTAAAAGGGTTAGTTGACCCAAAAATAAAAATAATCCCATAATTTACTCACCCTCAAGCCATCCTAAGTGTGTATGACTTTCAGAGTTCAGAGAACACAATCAGAGTTATATTAAAAAATGTCCTGGCTCAGAGGTCAGTGGTCCGCCGAAACTAGACTACAAAGTTTAGTTTATAAAGTTATAAATGTGGATATTTTTCTCACAAAAACCCATCACTTCACTTCAGAAGGCCTTTATTAACCCACTGGAGCCATATTGACAACTGGATGTAATCAATTGATTAGATGGATGCACATTTCTTGGGCTCCAATGGGCTTCAAAATCTCTATTCACTGCCATTATAAAGCTTGGAAGAGCCAGGATATTTTTTAATATAACTCCAGTTGTTTTCAGCTGAAAAAAGAATGTCATATACACATAGGATGGCTTGAGGGTGAGTAAATCATGGGATAATTTAAAATTTGGGGTGAACTAACCCTTTAAGATACCACACAATTCAATAAAGTTCATGTTGTTTGGAAAGTCAAACCCAAACTCATGTTTACTGTGAGGTCTTGTGCAAGTCTTGGATATGTTGGGTCATGTGTTTTTCTCAGAAAGCTCTCACAAGCCGGAACTTGACGGTTGCGCTCCTTCTAATTCCATTCTCTCAGCTGTGAGAGTGAGACACAGGCAGACCTGAATACTGAGTAACAGTGTAATCTGTGACAACTGGATTTTACAGTGCACTTATCAGTCTGATGTGTGCTTGCGTGTGATATACTGCCATCTAGATGTAACACACAATGAGATGCAAAAAAACACTGGAAATCAGAGATTATTTTTTTGTAATTTAAACCTGGACATGAAGATTTAGATTTAGAAGATTTTTTTGATTTTTTATTATGATGTAAAATTCATTTAAATTCAAAAGCGAAAGGTTCTGCAAATATTCAAGTTATTTTGACCCTATCAACTTATTTTAATGATCTGAATTTATTAAGTGTCTGTAAATCCTCTTGTCAACATTATCTGGTATAAGGCATTTACAGCTGATTATTTATTTAATCATTTTGGTTTCCAGGATAAAGCATTAGTGCAAAGTATAATAGGCTAAATGTCAAATGTGTTAAAAGCTTGTTTTATAAAAAATTATGGAAAAGCACATTCTAAGATCAAACTTCAGAGTAAGAAAAGGCTGTTCAAATGTGCATTGTTATTGTTCAATGCTTCAGTGAAAGATTATCACAAAAAAATGGATTTGATGCTATCCATCCATCCATCTACTTCTTCTAAATGACCATCAAATCGGGCAAATCTGCCCGAAACTCCTGTAGTGTAAACCAGGCATTAAATCCCGATTATCTTGATGGTTTAGATTATCTTATCAGATTTTCCTGTTGTTGAATATTGAATACACACTCAAAAAAAATATTCATTGCATGAACTCAATTAAGTTGTGGGCAGGATTTCCATCCAATAAATATATGTAGCCCCAACTCAAACTGAGTACATCCATTCAACAGAATGTAAATTAGTTAACCTAACTCATTTGTATCAAATAGATGCAAAAGAATATAAACGAGTGACTTGATTAACTTATTTCTATCAAATACTTATTACTAACCAGACTGACTTTATTTCTGTCAGATGTCTACAAAAGTTGTATTGAAAATTAACAGGGGTTTAACTCTGTTTTCCATTTAAAGTTACCATAATAGTGATTAGTGTTTCCATTAGTTGGGCTCTTAACTCTTATTATATCTATTGTCTTTTTTGGCTGCTGTGACTGGGTTTGTTAAACAAATTTGGAGCAGCAAAGTAAGCTAAAGTGAAATAAGATCAGCTGATGATGGTTACCTGTTGATGGTTTTATAATCATTATGAAACAGAATGATTTACTGAGGTTTTTATAATCTAACCATTATGTTGTCACGTTTTTTTCACAACACATACCTTGTGTTACTGCAGCATGAGATCAAGGAATATTATAACACTAAGTTTGAAGACTTTAACGAACATGAGCATAAAAAAGTCTGTTTATGATGACACACACAGACATCAACAATCAGCGTATGAATCTCAACAATGGTGACAATCAAAAGTACTTTGCTGCAATGCATGCTGGGTACCACCATAGTACAAAACTCCCAGCATGCATTGCAACATGAATAAATTATGCAGCTGAACTGTCATATAATTTTGTTTGATTCTAAATATTTGCTTTTATTTTTTGCTGTTGTATTTGTTGTGAATTAGTAGCTTTTCAGTGATCTTCTGAATTAATCTGTTTATCTAAATATTTGTGATTGTCACCATTGTTGAGATTCATACGCTGATTGTTGATGTCTGTGTGTGTCATCAGAAACTGATTTTTTGTGCTCATGTTCGTTTAAATCTTCAAACTTATTTTTATAATAATGCTTGATCTCATGCTGCAGCAACACAAGGTTTGTTGTGAAAAAAACATAATTGTTAGATTAAAATACCTCAGTGAATCAGTCTGCTTCCTGATGATTATAAAACCATCAAACCTTAACCATCATCAGCTGATCTCATTTCACTTTAGCTTTCTTTGCTGCTCCAAAATGTGTTTAACAAACGCACTATCACAGCAGCCAAAAAAGACAATAGATATAATAAGAGTTAAGAGCCCAACTAATGGAATCATTGACCACTGTTATGGTGACTTCAAATGGAAAACAGAGTTAAACCCCTGTTAATTCTCAATAAAACTTTTGTAGATGCCTGACAGAAATAAATTCATTCTGGTTAGTAATAAGTATTTGATAAAAATAAGCTAGCCTCTCTCGTTTATATTCTTTTGCATCTATTTATTACAAATGAGTTAGGCTAACTGATTTACATTCTGTTGAATGGATGTACTCAGTTTGAGTTGGGGCTACATATATTTATTGGATGGAAATCCTGCACACAACTTAATTGAGTTCATCCAATGAATATTTGTTTTGAGTGGAGCTATTAATAAATTTTTAGTTAAACCAATTAAATATATTTACACATATGATCTTAAATAGATATATTTAAATAAAGCAAATTAGATTTAAATGTGTCACCTCTAAGAAGGGCTTGAATCATTTTTTTGAGTGCATGTTGAATATTTACGATTCTCGATCGGGCCGGCTCCGACATTCTTCCGGGCAGTTTCGGTCACTGTTAACACACCTAATTCCTCAGGAAAATCTGAGAAAATAATCTAAACCATCAAGATAATCCGGATTTAATGCCTGGTTTACACTACAGGAGTTTCAGGCAAATTTATGCCCGATTTGTTGGTCATTTAGAAGAAGTAGTTGGATGGATGGATGGATGGATGGATGGATGGATGGATGGATGGATGGATAGTTCTTCCGATCAGAAATGCTGATGTGTGGGGGAGCCCCGAGGACAAATTTGCATGTACTCTGTAAAATGGATTAAAAACTCTGTTTGTGTGTGGTTGTCTTCTTCACATCACAACACACGACACCCTAGGAGCAAAACTGTCAAATCTAGGATTTTTTTCCTCATGTTTGTGGTCTCTCACATTTTGAAAATCTTATAAGATTTTAATATCTTTTAGTGTGGCCTCAGCATTAAACGCATATCTCGGGTCTTTAGTGACCCGGGACGTCACTACACTCCTCCTTGTTCAAGTTAGACATCAACTCAATCAAGGTATTCCTCAATCAATTCATTATAAACAATATAACAAGAAAAAATTAAATTATAAAAGAATGCCTGTTTTCCCATTCATTTTTTGTTAAGATTTTATAGGGTCACTAACGACCAGAGGTGTGTAACAAAGTATAAATATAAACAAAGTATAAATAAAAAGTATATAAACAAAGTATAAATATAAAGTACATTATTTTCTGTACAACAATAATTTAATATTTGATGACTGAATAAGTGCAATTAATTTAATGTCTGATACATAATGATGAAGTGACGTTTCACTCATAGTTACCGCAGGCAGAAAACAAATGAATAGGAAGAATCATCAGCAAAACTTGAAATGGCTCAGTGATTTACTGTAGAGCAAGTACTGTACGCAATCAAATATTAGTGTCACTGTCACTTGATGATGGATCTGGCGAATAAGCTTTCAGTGATCAAAATATTGATTCTGAAGATGTTGAAAATGATAGTTTTGAGAATATGTTTGAGATGGAGAATATGAGTCAGATGTTGAATGTACTGGGAAATGAGCTCTGATGAGGACAGTGATGATAGTATAGATGATAGTTCCTGGGCACCATTCTTTCAAGAGGCCCCAGATTACCTAGCAACAGCACTGCTCTCTTCTCCTATGTAAGATTGCTGGAGTCTATTCCAGAATCTCAGGCTAAGAGAGGGAAACACTCTGGGCATCAATGGAGTTTACATGTTTCACAATAATTAGAGATGCGTGCAAGAGCTGCACGATTAATCATTTAGAGATCGCAATCTTGATTCGAACACAAACAGTGTGGTTGGTCTTTCCGACCACACTGTATCATTATTTCTGTGTTACAAATATTCAAATCATCGCAGAAGTACTAGGATAAAAGTTTATAGTTAGGATATAAACACTGATGTTTATCGTAGCGATTAAAATAGAGAAAATCATTGTTTAAAAAAGAAACTTGTCACTTCAAAAAAGGTATCGATTACATCGTTACACCAGTAGGTGGCGACAAGTGACTGTTAAAAATGTATTGGTCATTGAATCATTCATTCGAGAGATCTGTTCACAAATGCTGAGTATTTATGTAGTATTTATGAGTGAGTCATTGAATCATTCAATCAAACCGATTTTTTTGGTAAGTTGTCTGTTCAGAATCATTGGAGAGTCGTGATCTCTATTTGAAACAACAAAACATTTTTTTTTTTTTTTAATTCTTAATTTATCCAGAATAGTAAGCAAATCTTACATGCTTATTATTCTATATTATTCACGTAACTCCCCAGACAGGGGGAGTCGGCCCAGATCCGGCCCACATCTGGTACACGTGGATTCCACACGGCCCAAACATGGGGCATATCTGGGTCGACACTATGTTGCAGTCTGGGTGATCATCCTGCACCGATTGTCATTGACTGAGGTGTCATGTGTACAATGTTTGCAGAGCGGGTGAAAAATCCTATAAACGTAACATTTGACAGAACTTTGTGACTTCATATCTCACAAAGAGTCTTGAGAGTGGGCTGATTTGACTCTTCTTAGCAAGCAGCCACTACATAAGCTGTGTCCCAATGTGAAGGTTGCTTTCTTTCTTCGAAGGACGCACCATGTAGCCTTCGTAGGATGTCCTAATTGCGCAACCAGGTGTTCCCGTTTACCGCTCCTGTCGCCAAGCAGCGGTGCGAGAGTACAGCTGCCATCCTGATAATTAATTTGATATAATTGAGTAAACAGCTATGGAGCCAGAATTGGCTATTGTCATTTTTATGTTTTATATTTTACTGGAAGACATGGTGAGGATGTTTCACCCCCGGTGCCGCCGGGTCATGTATTTTCGGCTTAGCCAAGACCATGGCCAGAGCTGGTTTGCTGCGTCCTGACTCCTGAATTGACGGATTACACTTTAAACTGTTCAAGTATTGGGTGTTAACTTACGTAAATAATGTAATGAAATATTAAAAGAAAACATACATACATATATATATATATATATATGGTTCAAATGTTCACTTATATCTTACCTTGATGCGATTGTGTAGGCTAGTGTATTATTTTTATTATGTACATAAATGGACCATGGTGAATATATTTACATAGGTTTTCAACCCAATTTGAATATAAAACCCAGTTGAATATAAAAAAGTGTAGTTCAAATCTTACTCCTGCTCATCATCGGTAGCTGTCACAGTTGCTAGGCGACAAAAACAATCGTCCGTCATTTTTTAAAATAAAAATGCTGTCGTCACCGGCGCACAATGGGTATAGGCCGCTAAGGATCCATTTATGTATCCTGTCTTTCACAGGGAAACGAAGGGTGCATTTGGCGTCGCTTTTAAATCAGGGTAGCCTTCGTCGTGCCGCGATGACGCAACTGGCCTTCGAATACGGCCTTTGAAGAGTGGAGAATTGAATTGGGACAGCCTTCATCGCGCCATGGTGACGCAATCGTCCTTCAAATGCGACCTTCGAAGGGTGCACCCTTTGAATTGGGACATCCTTCGTCGCGCCGCTGTGATGCAATCGGAGTTCAAATGCAACGTACAGACATGCTGGTTGGCTCACTTGCAATCATGCAAAACACCCTAGCAACACGCCCAGTGCCGAATTTACATGTCTCGTATTGGTTTTACTATATTTTGGATCAAATAAATACCGGCTTTGTGAGCATAAGAAACAGCTTTTTTCTTTCATTTCAAAAATGCTTTCTTTAAAAAGCCAATATTAGGCCTGTATTCCCAAGCATTCATGCATTACAATGTGTTGTGGTCAACACTCAAAAAGGGACTTGGCAAGTTAAGTTAAAACTGTCTCCGTGTTTTTTTTCCAGGAAGTGGATTAATGATAATAATAATAACATGCACACCTGGAACTCATCCAGCCCACATCACCAGCACTATGGCTGCGTTCCAGTCCACTTTTAGACACGCACTTGCGAACTTCCCTAAGCACTTCCCCTCAGCGGAATTCCTGCCGCCATTTTGAAGTGAGTTCCACTTCGGGAAGTGGACGAGGGACAGACCCTGTCTGGACAGACCCTTATATGGACAGTCTACTTCATATGTACACTTCAGGCAGCTCCATATACCACAATGCAACACGATTGTGACGTCAACGCAGACGTTAATTTACCCCACCACAAACAACTCTATGATATATTAATTATTTTAAAAAATTTAAACAACTCAAACACACCTATATATAGAATGCTGCATTAAACAATTTCGTAAGAATTTTTTGTTTTAAATAAATCAACCACATAGTGGATTCTAAGTGATCAAGTGCTTAGCACGTTCCAGTTCAGCCCATTGCAAAGGTTCCCCCAGTAGTGGGCACTCATGCAACGTAAGCAATGACGTACATTCGAGTTAACGAGACGGAGGGAAGTTAGTGAGTGAAGGGCATGACAATTTTGGACTGGAACGCAGCCTATATAGAGCCACACACACACTCCTTCAGTCATTGTCTGACCTCATCTGATGCTACAAACTACTTACCTTCTTTATGTTCCTGACTACCTTGCTAGCTACTGCTGTTACCTTATCATCTATCTCCAGCCATACGAGTCATCTTCCAGTCAACTCTTGTGTAATAATTATAGATATAATTTAATATGTGGTTGGTGGTTCTCATATGTGGCTTTAATATTTTGCAAATAATTTTATGGAATTAATTAAATTAGACAATTTTTTTAACAATGTGAACATGCATTCATTCTAGAGATGCCTGAATGGTTTGATGAAGCATTTGACTTGATATAGGCACATTATAATAGACACCCACAGACCTACATTACTGTGCGTTGTGAAGCGTCTGTGTCAAGGTCCAGCACACTTCTGAATGGTTGGTGCCAGTTTTCATAATGCATTGCAGAATGGCAGGTGTCACTTTATAATGGTTTGTGGCATTTGTCTTTCATGCTAGTTGACAATATGAAGTACCTATTGGCAAGTGTCAGTTTGTGGTGGCACATACCCCCTTTTTTTCCACTTTTGTTTGTGGCCACCAATCTAAATACTGTCTAAATTATTTTCTAATTTTCTAATTCCAAATAAATAAGTTATCAAATCAACTTTGTATTTACAATATGTATTGGGCACATGGCACACGTTTTAGTGGCACATGATGTAATCCACCAGAACATGTCACAAGTTTTAGTGGCGTATGCCAATATACAACCAGATGTGTCACTAAGCATAGTAGCACATGCCAATGGCTTTTGTGAGTAAAATGCCATGCCACTTAATGTTAAAACTGCCTTTCTAAACCTACCTGTTTGAGTTTTACCTCAGTTCTGGTCATTGCATCCAATTCACTCACTGTGAACTTTATTTCCTGCAAAATAAACACCTGTAACACAAACTGATCATAGTTAGTTATATTTATAGACATAAGCACCTAACATAAGTACAATAAAGATTATTCTCATTGATAGACTAACATTATATACGCTAAAGTGTCATTAGACTATTTTGAAATGTATATTTGTTGTGTATGCACAGATTAATATACAGTAAATACAATAATAGCATAAATGTCTGCACACCTTGGTTACAGTCACTGTTTTAATGGCATGTGCAAATTAAAGACACTGAACACGTAACTTATGCTTCTGAGCATTTTTACAGGTTTGCATTTTTTAAGTTTGCACAGAGATAACCTTGTTTAAAAAAATGTCAAGGCTTGCACCTTGGAACCTATTTCAAAGTTTGGTTCTCGAGACACCAGGCACTGTTTTGTGCGGATCAGCAGGCTGGAGCACGTTAAAGGGATAGTTCACCCAAAAGTGAAAATTATGTCAGTATTTACTCACCCTCATGTTGTTCCAACCCCGGAAGACCTTCGTTCATCTTCGGAACACAAATTAAGATATTTTTGATTAAATCTGAGAGCTGGATCACTCCTCCATAGGCTTCTAAGGGATTGAAACTTGCCGGCCCCGAAAAGTTATTAAAGACATTGTTAAAATAGTCCAAGTGACTACAGTGGCTCAATCTTAAGTTTATCAAGCGACGAGAAAACTTTTTGTGCACACTTTATTTCAATTCAATTCAATTCAAATTTATTTGTATAGCGCTTTTCACAATACAAAGCAAAAATACAAAGCTTTTCACAATTTCAAAGCAGCTTTACAGAAAGTGCATTTCAGAAATGTACATAGAAAAAATACAGTTAGTTAATCATGTATTAATTTAGGGCATAACATATCGCTGGCGTTGAGTCGTCTCTTCACAGGCGTCGAGTCATCTCATCGCAGGTGTTGGGGCATCTGAAGTTTCCGTGAGAGGCTGGATACTAGCGTCCCGAGATAACAGCAGAAAAGCAAATGGGAAATAATTAGCATAGCTGCTGTTCATAAAATTAATGCATTCGATCTGATTCAACAGTGGTATAAAAGGTAAGCATTATGTGAATGCTTGGCTAAAGAGATGTGTCTTTAATCTAGTTTTAAACTGGGACAGCGAGTCTGAGCCTCGAACAATATCAGGGAGGCTATTCCAGAGTTTAGGAGCTAAATGCGAGATGCTCTCCCTCCTTTAGTGGACTTAGATATCCTAGGAATGACCAGAAGCCTCGAATTTAGTGATCTTAAAGAACGCGATGGATTGTAGGGCGATAGAAGGTCCATTAAATACACAGGAGCTAAACCATTTAGGGCTTTATAGGTCAGTAATAGTACTTTGTAATTGATACGGAACTTAATTGGTAACCAGTGTAGAGATGATAAAATTGGTGTTATATGATCATATTTTCTTGACCTAGTAAGAACTCTAGCAGCTGCATTTTGCACTAACTATAGCTTGTTTATTGAGGATGCAGGACAACCAGCTAATAAAGCATTACAGTAATCTAATCTCGAGGTCATGAATGCATGAACTAACTTTTCTGCATCAGAAACAGATAGCATGTTACGTAGCTTAGCAATATTTCTAAGGTGGAAAAAGGCTGTTCTTGTAACATATGATATATGATTTTCGAAAGACAAGTTGCGGTCTAGTATAACACCCAGGTCTTTTACTGTAGTGGATAAAGTAACAGGACATCCTTCTAAATTAAAGTTGAATTGTACAAGGATTTGTGGGTAGTTTTTTGGACAAATAAGTAATACCTCCGTTTTATCTGAATTTAGTAGCCGGATATTACACGTCATCCAGCATTTTATATCTTTAAGACACTCTGTCAATTTAGATAAGTTAGTGTTTTTATCTGGTCGTGATGAAATATATAATTGAGTGTCATCAGCATAACAGTGGAAATTAATTCCATGTTTTCTTATAATATTACCAAGTGGCAGCATATATATTGAGAATAGCAGGGGGCCTAACACCGATCCTTGCGGCACTCCATAGTCTACTGACATTATCTTGGATTTTTCCCCATTTAAACAGACAAAATGATAACGGTCTGATAAGTACGATCTAAACCAGCTTAATGCCTGTCCCTGAACACCAGTGTAGTTTTGTAGTCGATCCAAGAGTATTTTATGATCTATAGTGTCGAACGCAGCGCTAAGATCGAGTAGAACCAGTATTGAGATACAGCCTTGGTCAGAAGCTAAAAGTAAATCATTTGTAATTTTAACTAGCGCAGTTTCTGTGCTATGATGCGGTCTGAATCCTGACTGAAATTTTTCATAGATATTATTTTCTTGCAAGAAAGAGCACAATTGAGCGGACCCAATTTTTTCTAGTATTTTAGACATAAATGGAAGATTTTAAATGGGTCTGTAATTTGCTAGGTTATTTGGATCTAATTGCGGTTTCTTAATGAGAGGTTTTATAACTGCCAGCTTGAACGTTCTTGGAACATGACCTAAAGATAAAGATGAGTTAATAATATTGAGAAGAGGCTCTTCCACTACAGGTAACACTTCTTTCAGTAGTTTAGTGGGTATTGGATCTAATAAACATGTTGTTGGTTTAGATGCAATGATAAGTTTATTTAGCTCTTCCTGTCCTATAGTTGTAAAGCAGTGTAGTTGTTCTTGAGGGGCGATAATTGAGGCTGAATCATAAGACACCATAAAAGATTGTACATTTACAATTGTGTTTCTGATGCTTTCTATTTTCTCAGTGAAGAAATTCATAAAATCATTACTACTATACTATAACGGAATATTTTGCTCTGGTGATGTCTGTTTATTTGTTAGTCTAGCCACGGTGTTAAATAAAAACCTTGGATTATTTTGGTTATTTTCTATTAGTTTGCGGAGATGCTCAGCCCTGGCTGCTTTTAGAGCCTTTTTATAACGTGAAATACTGTCTTTCCACGCGATTCTAAAGACCTCTAAGTTAGTTTGTTTCCATTTACGCTCTAAGTTACGAGTTTCTCTCTTGATAACATGCGTAGCACTGTTGTACCATGGTGCTTTAGTTTTCTCTCTAACCTTTTTTAATCTAATTGGTGCAACAATTTCTAATGTACTAGAGAAAATGGTGCTCAAACTGCTAGTCATTTCCTCTAGTTCATGTGTTTGTTTGGGTTCACTGAGCAGCTGAGATTGAGAATCTATCTATAGTGGTTGGAAGGATTGTTCTGCCTGGTCGATAACGTGGCGCAACATGACAAATTTCAGCAGTACGTATTATGCAAGTTACCATGTAATGATCAGTGACATCATCACTTTGCGGTATTTCAACTATTCATTTCCTTCTCTGTGGGCCTCGAGTCAGTTACCGTAGTGTAATAGCGTAAGCTTCTGTGTTGTACGTCACACGCATCACACACATGACCAGCGTTGCCCAATAGTGAGCATATGTGTGACATACAACAGAGAAGCACTACGCTGTTACACTACGTGATGCCTGTGGTTTATTTCAGCATTTGTTTTAACATATGACTAACATTATTTGAGAGAACGCCACAGTCTTGTGATCCAGTTACTTTCCCCCCTATACCCTCATTCGCTATTCTCTTCATTAGTCCACTAATATAGTCCACTTGAAGGAGTGAATGTAAAACGATTGAGTGAAATAGGACACTGAGTGCATCGGATGATTCAGTTGTGAGCGCCATCTTCAGGTCAGATGCGGGAATTCATTTGGCACGACTGTCATAGTGCATTATGGGTATTCTCAAGCCGTTGAGCGTGCATCAGTTGTATACTCGTTTTTGCGGTGCATTGTGGGATGTATGAATGAGTGCACTCAATAATGTCCACTATGGTTTCGAGCACCACTATAAATGGCTGTTTCCCATCCAGACTCAGTGGTGGAGATCAGATTTCAACTGTTCAGCTTCATCATGAATACAAACATCCAGAGACCCAGAGATCTCAATATAAAATAATTATCTTCATAAAGGATTAAATCTGTTCTGTTATAGTTGAGTTTAGCAAAACCAGAGTCCAGCTGTGTGTCAGAGTGACGAGAGTGACGAGTCTATGGATCAGCCATTAGATTTTAAGAGTGGAGATACACAGACTGATCTTAGGTATTACATTTACATTAAATACGTTTTATAGTATGGCATTTTTGCATATTAGAGTAGTATCTGTTGTATTTTATACAAAATATGAGAAATTGTTGTACATTGTTTATAGGTATTATTTATTGTCTCTGTTTTACCGCATATAGTGCTGCTAACATAGAGATACATCTGTGACGAGCACTCTTTAAAGTGAGTGTTTTAGTCATAAATAAATATGTAATTTATTAAATACAGAAATGAAAAGAATTAACTTTAATCCTTTTGTTATAGTTCAGTTCATCAGAAGAGATCAGAACCAGAGTCCAGATGTGTGTCTATCAGGAGTCACGGGTCTTCAACACATTTAGATCAAACTGATGCAGTTGAAGTTTCAATGAAGTTTCAGTGTCTGTATTAAGGAACAGCAAAGCAGGGAAACCAGACTCTCCTGAATGAGATCTACACAGAGCTCTACATCACAGAGAGTGAGAGTGGAGAGATCAGTAATGAGCATGAGGTGAGTATCTGCTCTGAGAAAAAAGTGAATAACAAACTACAAACACTTGAATTACAATTCACATTGTGTCACAATTCATCACAGTTGAAGGCTGTGTTGCTTTGGCTTCAGCTCTGGGATCAAACTCCTCACAGCTTAAAGTACTGGATCTGTCTGAGAATAAAATATATACAACATTTTAATGCAGCCAGGTTACAAATTATTTTAAGTTGAATCAGCTAGTTTGTTTTTGCAGTGTAGGGAATTCAGGAGTGAAGTTGCTCTCTGATCTGAGGGATGATTCAAATTATAGTCCTACATAGTACATTTTTATTTAAAGCTTTTAAATTAGTCCAAATTCAGTAACACACCTCATACTGTATTTAATAAGAGTTTAATTCTATGTGACTGATCAATGAATATATGAATATTTTCTTCTCTTAGAGTGTCTCTGTGTGTAAGTGATTAAGAGAGAGTTGTCTGTAATTTACTGTTATTAGTCTATTAGCAACAATGTCTCATACTCAGTTTGTGACTGTGTGTGTTTTATTGTAAGACTCTCAGTATTTGGACGTCAGTCTAGTTTCCTCAGGATCAGCTGAGGGTGAATAAGGAGCTAGTTTCTTTTATTTGTAAGGCCCATGAAAATGAGTGCTAAAAATAAATACTTTGAATTGTAAAATACAAATTCAAATTTGAAATAATGTAGATAGTGTTAAACTCAATACATGGCAAAAAATTTAAGCAAAGTGACAAAAGTTAAACACTCACATTTTAAGCAACACGCCATTGACAGTGTAAAACAATTATTTATTGTGCAATACTGACAGCAGTATTTCCTATAACAGAGTGTCTATTTACACCAAGTGCAAATGGCCTGCCTTGTTGATGTTATTTACACTAACTCTGCCCACCATTGTCTGATTGAGCCAGACAAAATTACATACGAAATCCCACTGACAACAGGATGAGTGCACAGCAAAATCCCCAGTGTTAAATCAACACCACTCAGAGCAAATATGGTCCCACTCTACAGAGTGTTAAAATAACACTGAAGCATTGTTAAAGTTAATTAGATAATTAAGTGTTGATTGAGCATTAGTGATGAACACCTGCTGTTAACAAGCAGAATCACTGAAGGAAAGAGAAACACAAGAACTACAACTGACTAGTCACAGCCTTAGATTAAATCAACTGAAGATACAAATAAGACATTACATCTCTGAAGATCTCAGCAGAGGAAGATTAAACAACTCCACAAACAGCATTACCAGCTTCACTTAATACTAACCAGACTGACTTTATTTCTGTTATATGTGTTTGGACAAAGGTTTAGATGTCTATGTTTTGATATTTTGGTCACCATTATTGTGATCAGTATTTCCTTTAGATGGGCAGTTTGACTCTTGTCATTTAAAGTGCAATTTTGGTCTTTGTTACAATGTTTACCAAAGCACATAATGTGTTACAAAGGAAGCCAAAAATACAAGACGTTCAGGTGTTATAGTTTTCATTATTATAAAATTGAATGATTCACTAATCTTATCCCTGACAAAAGTTGTTATTAATAACTATCACTTTTTTTTTACACAGACCAGACATCCTGAATTAAATATATTATATACATTGCAGAATTTTTTTGGAAAATCATAAGTATAATAAAAAAAAAAAAGACATCAAGAATCAGTGTATGAATCTCAACAATGGTGACATGCTTCATGCTGCAATGCATGCTGGGAGCCATGAGTTTTATACTATGGTGCCTCCCAGAATGCTTTGCGGCATAAAGCATGTCACCATTGTTGAGATTCATATGGGGATTCTTGATGTCTGTGTGTTTGTCCAAAGATTATTTACCCAATAATTAAAAAATAAAAATTCAGCTTAATGACTGATCTGTAGAAAGAAATTAATGTTATTGAAAACAATCTATTAATACCAAATAACCATTATCAGTAAATGATAAAATTTGTGAATTTTTGTACTTTATGATGTTGAAAACTATAGGCCTATCACCTGACCATCTTTGTTTCTGGCTTTCTTTGCAACCTTTGTGTGTTTTGGTAAACACTGTTACAAGGACCATGAAATCACATAAGATAATAAGAATCAAATTGCCCAACTAAAGACAACACTGTTCATCATAATGTTGATTTTTAAATGGTTACTAAAACATCAACATCTAAACCTCTGTTAATTCTCAATAAGAACTGGTTAGTAATAAGTGAAGCTGGTAATGCTGTTTGTGGAGTTGTTTAGTCCTCCTCTGCTGAGATCTTCAGAGATGTAATGTCTTATTTGTATCTTCAGTTGATTTAATCTAAGGCTGTGACTAGTCAGTTGTAGTTCTTGTGTTTCTCTTCCTTTCAGTGATTCTGCTTGTTAACAGCAGGTGTTCATCACTAATGCTCAATCAACACTTAATTAATCACTTAATTATCAAATTAACTTTAACACTGCTTCAGTGTTATTTTAACACTCTGTAGAGTGGGACCATATTTGCTCCGAGCAGTGTTGATTTAACACTGGGGATTTTGCTGTGTGGCGTTAACTTTTGACCCAAGTTCACACCCGCCTTTTCCCAAACAAATTTTTCTCCCTTTTCCAATTACAGATCAGCTCAGGAGAGATGTTGATTTTATATAAAAAATTAAGAAAATATTCGACAAGTGGAAATATAGTGCCCAACGGATATTTAATAGTACAAATAAAGTGTTTATCTGGGTAGGGAGAATGTGATTTCTTTATCAATGTAGCATTTTTAACATTTTGTTTTTACTTTCATATAAATGTAGAAAGAGTTTTTACAAGTTTTACTTTGAGAAAACAAGAGCATGCTACACAAGAGATAGATGCTGTAAATGTGTCTACAAGCAGAGGGAGACAAATGTTTAGCAAATAATTTTACTGAATTTTTTTCTTCTGTAAAATATTATTATTATTTACCTATTTTGTATAGTTATGTAGGTTTCCACCTAAATCTTCACAATCTTTTACTGTTTATTTTTTACATTTTCCCTCCTGCCTTTGAACACAGTTAGTTACTAATTTCTATATTGCTCTTGATGGAAAGCATTTCTGAAGCCAACAACAAAAAGCAGTGATGAGACATTTGCTCATGCTTAATTCCAAACTTTATATTAAAAAGAGGTAATTCTTTTAATGAAAATTAACAGGAATTATGCTGATAGAGGGTATTAATTATTTCCTAAACTGCCCACTTTAACAATAAAGCTCAATCTGTCAACTGCTTTATAAAAATTAAGAAAATATATAATTAATTAGAATAAATATGTGATAAGATTCCAAAAGCTCTACACAGGTTTGTTTCTTCTTCTTCTAAAGCTCCTGTTCTGGTTCATGCCTGGATAAATGTGAATGAATGGCTTACATGACTGCCATCTTGTGTCCTTAATTAAATCTAGTGTTAAACATAGGGATAACTTGAACAAGTTGAATGAAAAAAACTTCAGGTCTTTTTTTTTTCTAAGGATTAGATGATTGCAAGGCCAGATTGGACAGATGGCTGCAAAAACATATTTCCATATTTCGCCGAATACTGTTTACTAAACTGTCTTTCTGTAAACTGGTGCAGTCTTTGGTTTTGTGTTAACAGGGAAATGTTCAAAAATGTAGGTGGTATTGATTTTGCTTTGTGGTGTGATTTTTCTCTCCACAAAACTGATCTGGTTTTTATTTAGGTTTTTACACACTGTTAGTTATTGTATGACCAACTTAACTTAAAGGTGCCTTATGTCAAAAAATCAATTCATACTCCACATATTCCATACCAAATGGGGGCAGTATACCTCCAGAAAGTTGGCCTACTCTAGTCTGTTTTTTAGTTTCAGGTTGTTAATCTTCTAAAACCGTCAAATAGTCCGCTTTGTCCCGCCAAAGCCTAATTTGATCAGTGAGGGATGTAGAATAGAATGACTGCTGCCGCTGCGCTTGACAGGGCGCATTACGAGCAGAGAGAGAGAGAGAGAGAGCTCGGCCGCGCGCGCACTCACGTCTACAAACAACACGAGCGCGGTCCTGCTCTCTCTCCCTCGCGCATATTAATCAAATCAATTGACACTATAGTAAGACCACAGTTTCACGTGGAGCATTTGGAGATTTTTAGAGATTAAAGAGATACAAGCCATGCGAGTTATTCGTGTGTTGCAGTTTGGCTGGTGGTTATGTATGTTGCCCGCATACCACCTCCCATGGCCGAAACTGGTATTAGACACCGGCCGGGCCGGGGCTAGTAATTTAGCATGCTAATTCAGGTTTATATCTCGGCAGCACTATAACTTGTCATTTTTTTAATGACATCATTGCACTTATTTCTTCTCATTCTTTTGATACGTGTAGCTCATTTTCTGGATATTTTTACCTCAATTTTTACATATGGCACCTTTAACAGAGATAGTCCATTTTTCATTTTGTAGATGCAAAGATTATTTATTTTTTTTTGTAGAAGGTACAACTTTCAGTGTCATTAGAAACAATTTGACAAAGTACTTATTTATATTTAATGTTTGTTATATGTTAATATTTCTCATTAAACTGCATGTGGGTGCAATTTCGACAGGTTTTTAAGCCATTTCCAAGATATTAGAATATGTTCTTCTTTTTATTGTGTTGTAACATGTAATGTAAAACACTGTTATTAGTCCAGTCATTTTATGAAAAAAGGTTGAAAAAATTGCAACAGAAGCAAACTCAACTGATTTTGTACCCCCAATATGTCCTGAATAAGGAAAAAAAAAGCCCTGAAGAATCCCATTAGGGGAAGTTTCAAAAAAGACCCGAATATAACCTGTTCACACGCCTATTCATTCTTTTTCTCACGTGAATAGGGTAACATTTTTTTATTTGATTACTTACATCAAGACAAACAAAAAATGTATTAGTTTTTTTTAATTGTTTGTTAACATGGACAGACGGTGCATAATCTAATTACGTATGTGGTAATTTGCATAAATACTCAAACAAATCTAAACATTGGGTATAGCCAGGTGAAAATGTCTTGTTGAATCTTGTTGACATATAACAGTAAAATACTTAATGTTAAGGTCTAAATGGAACCCATTTAGGCTACCGATGAACATTAATAGGCTACATAGCGGCAGGAAGAAGTACTTTAGAAACCAGCCTTTATTAATTATTATTGCAAAGATGGGGTTTGGGCATTGAGTGCATTGTCTACGTAATTTAATTTTTTGATCCAGCCACTTTTTATTTTACATACCTTTTGTCTTCTGCATTCTCCTTACCCTTGTCTCCTGTTCTTCCCTCAGACTCATCTCCCAGAAACAGTCCCACAGACCCAGCCCCAAACCCCATCTCTGCAATAATAATTAATAAAGGCTGGTTTCTAAAGTAGGCCTACTTCTTCCTGCCTCTATGTATTAATGTTCATGGGTTCCATTTAGACCTTAACATTAAGTCTTTTACTGTTATATGTCAACAAGATTCAACAAGACATTTTCACCTGGCTATACCCAATGTTTCGATTTGTTTGGGTATTTATGCAAATTACCACATACGTAATTAGATTATGCACCGTTTGTCCATGTTAACAAACAATCCATGTTGTCCATGTTACAAAAAACTTGTAATACATTTTTTGTTTGTCTTGATGTAAGTAATCAACTCAGTCATTTTCATGATGATATCTAAAGGTTAAAAAGTTTACCCTATTCATGTGAGAAAAAGAATGAATAGGCCTATGAGTAGGCTATTTGGGTCTTTTTCTAAACTTTCCCCTAATGGGATTCTTCGGTTTTTTTCTCCCCTTACTCAGGACATTGAGGGTACAAAATCAGTTGCGTTTGCTTCTGTTGCAATTTGTTCTAGGTTGACCCCCATTTTGGCTTAAAATGACTGGACTATATGTGTTTTATTTAATAGAAGAGATTAATTTTAATAGAACACAGCTTTGGCTCCTGTTTTGTTTACATTCACTTTCCTTTTGGATTTTGGAACAAACAGATCGTGTGGTGTTCAATCACAGAAAAGCCTTGGTTTGTGTATATATATATATGTGTGTGTGTGTGTGTGTGTGTGTGTGTGTGTGTGTGTGTGTGTGTGTGTGTGTGTGTGTGTTTATTGTCCTCTGTAGCCTAATATGTGTAGTCACTAGGTGATGGGTCCGTCTTGACAAGGAAAAACGTGAAATGTGTGTCCTTGTAATTTCTTAATTTATTGTTTCAGTCAGACTCTTATTTTGAAATGCGAGCGTCACCCGGAAATACTCTAAGCAGCCGCTGGACAACATGCTTTACACTAGTGTTTTCATGCGGTTTATTTCGCTACAAATTATTTGAATACGGATATTTGGATGGATGTAATTCCTTTTACATATTTTTAAATGTTTTTGCTGGCCTCGTAAGTTAACTTAAACTGTTTGTGTCATGTTTTTTAATCTGTTAATAACAGCTGTCGCGGTTTATTTCTATTTTCAGTGGTTTAAACGGAAACATTCATGACTTATTCTTCGTGACTTGATCTTTAAATTTCTCAAAACGGTTTTGTATCAGAGAGCTGTATTTGCTGACACACTCGTAAACGACCTCGTGTCATCATCACATCAGTGAATCACTGGTGTTTGTGTTATTGTAAAAGGATTATGATGTACTGATATGACTGTATATTCTTTTAATATGCATGTATTAAAACCCCTCCCAGGTGCTCCTCTATAAACTAAAATGGGTAAAAAGAAGGGGAAAGACAGAAGTCCTAGCACTGAGACACCAGGTACATGTGTGACAGCTGGCTGTAAATTAAGTGATTATAATCATGAAACCCCTAACATGATTCTCCTGTTGCTTTGTAAGGTGTTTCCTGCACTCACATCCGCAAAGGAATAGATAACAGCTTACTGAAGAAAGCCGGTCTAAATCTGAGCTCGTGCCAAGACTGTGAGCCAAACAAGCCTGTTGAAGACCAGATCTCGGAGGATGAAATTGACACAGAAAGTCCAGCTGTGTGGATGTGCCTGAAATGTGGCCACAGAGTAAGTGATCAGGTGACTTAGTTATGACACGTTGCAATTGGGCAGCCTCACATAAACACAATGTTGTGATCCTCGTCAGGGCTGCGGGAGATTGGAGAATCAGCATGCGATCAAGCACTATGAGACGCCTCGATCCGAGCCGCACTGTTTAGTGCTCAGCCTGGACGTCTGGAGCGTCTGGTAAGACACACACATCCTCATCCTCACTGAAATGTGGCAGGGTTTGTGTGTTCAGACCTCTTACCTTCTGCTTGATGTGCCGTCAAGGTGTTACATCTGTGATGAAGAAGTTGAGTATTCCAGCACGGGACAGCTGGCACAGCTGATCACAAACATAAGAAAACAAGTGTCGATGGATCCTGGCAAGAGCACCTCAAACAAAAGTAGGTGCCATATAATACTATTAGCAGTTGACCAATATGTCTTTTTTAGTCATGATTTAAACAAACATGTGTTTATGTTTGTAATATAAAAGTCCTCCTGTGGCGAAAATCAAGCTTTTAATGTTATTGTCTGTGTGGTGTTTTTAATATGCTTTAAGACAAACCATGTGTAAATTCATAAGTCAACACCATTGCTGAGTATTTTCTCCTTAAAACTGAAGTGAACAAAAGACAGTCTCAAAAACGCGGTTTGAAATCGCTGGTGTTTCTGACATCACAAACTACCTTGTAACCAATCAGGTCAAGGTCTGATCGTCAACGAGTGGATCTCTGAGCTGGTGTGAGTGAGTGGAGGCGGGGCTCATTTGCATATTCAAAGAACCGCGTATACGTATATTTTAAAACATTTTTAAATGTAATTTTGGAGATCAAAGGTGAGTTTTAAAAGATACAATGATTGACTACAGGGGGACTTTAACAGAATATACTATGTAATATTTTAAAAACAATATATTTTAGACACTTTATTTTGGCTATTTTTAAATTTGTTTTGCTAAAAGCACATGGTTTCAGTTAAAAAAGTATAATTTTGCCTGCATACTCTGTAGAATGTAAGAAGGAAGAGAAACCTGCAGAGCAAACACCGGAAGAAGAGAAAGAGAACCAGAAGAGCAACTCCAAACATGATGACAGTCCCAAAAGACAGAAGGCAGCGGCAGCAGGAAGCTCTGGTGTCGTGTGTGTCAGGGGTCTCAGTAATCTGGGCAACACGTGTTTCTTCAATGCAGTCGTGCAGGTAGAGAGTCAGGCTACACATTGCTGCATGTAAACAAGCTCTGCAAACTCTGATGTTCCTGTCTCCCTCTCAGAATTTATCACAGACGCAGTTTTTGCGAGAACTGCTGAGTCAGATTTCAGATGAGAAGAGCTGCTTCACCATCACTCCATCATCTGAGCTGGTACTAATGCTGACCCTCATTATGTTCAGTTAATGCATAAATCTTCATCTAACAGCATATTTTCACATTATGTTTTCAGGAACCTCTCCAGATCCAGCTGGAAAGACCCGGGTCGCTCACGCTGGCTATGTGTCAGGTACTGAATGAAGTCCAGGATACCAAGAAAGGTGTTGTGACCCCTAAAGAACTCTTCACACAAGTGTGTAAAAAGTAAGTATCCGCACAAAAATGTTCCCAGTGCAGGTGCCTCATTTATTAAGAGGAAAGTGCTGTTTTACTGTTTGTAAAGTGCTGTTTGTATTTGACACCTGCATATCCAAAAGAAATATATTGCATATATATATATATATATATATATATATATATATATATATATATAGTCTCTTGTTTGATATAGTTTAGTCATGATCATGCGAGAAACTTTAAACGGTTATCTTTGATCAGAGGAATAAATTACATTTGGTAATATATTAAAATAGAAAATATTTATTTAAATAGTAACCATATTTCACAGTATTACTGTTTTTACTGTATTTTTGATCAAATAAATACAGCTTTGGTGAGCATAAGAGACTTAAATTGTGAACCACCATTTTTTTGTGTGTATAAAATAGAGATTACGATTCTCCCATGATTCTGAATAGACAACTAAACAAAATAACATGTAATATACTAGAGGTTCTGACAAAAAGTTAAATGTTGGCATTTTTTAACAGATCTCTCGAATTAATGATTCAATGACAAATACATTTATTAATAGTCACTTGTCACCACCTAGTGGTGTAAAAATGCAATTGATACAATCGTTATTAGAAGCACCAAGTCACTTTCAAACGGTGATTTGCTCTATTTTGATCGCTTCTGTAGACATCAGTGTTTATATCCAAACTATAAACTTTTATCCCAGAACTTCTGTGATATTATTGCAACAGAAATAATGATACTGTGATGTTGAAAAGACTGTTTGTGAAGCTGTTTCATACCTGCACATGACAACTGCTCTCTCTAGATCAGCGGCAGCACCAACACTGAATGTCATTGTCATTTAGGAACAAGTTTGCGTGGGTGTTTGAATCGAGATCGCGATCTTTTAACGATTCTATTATCTGTTGTTGTTCACAGAGCTCCACGCTTTAAAGGCTTTCAGCAGCAGGACAGTCAGGAGCTGCTGCGGTACCTTCTGGACGGCATGAGGGCTGAAGAAGTGAAAGTATAAACCTCTAACAGCACATAAACACAGGCCAGATGAACTCGTGTCTGCTTGTGTCTTCCTTTGCCATTTCATTTGATTATAAGGAATGCTTGAGACATTTTAGTTTAACTGTGTCCTGTTTGTTTATTTTCTGTATTTTTCAGAGAGTAAATTCTGGAATTCTGGGGGCTTTGAAAAACTCTGGCAAAAGCTTAGAGGCTGAGCAGATGAAGAAGGTTACTAAAGGTACAAGTCACTATCAGATTACCAGAATTACAAATGATATATTATAATAGAATGATTAAAGGGGTACTTCTCCGCTGTCAAAATGGGCTTTCAATAAAACTTGGCTGCCTATGCAGTAGAAGGCTGTTAAATGTTTTGAAATCAGTGCTACTTGACTAGAGAAAACAGTAAAAAGGCTGTTGTCATTCCTTTTGCTAAATACATAATGCACTGGTAATGTTTTCATCCAAGGCCCCTCCCACCAGTCTGCTATGGATACACTTACCAGACTCATTCCGCCTTGCTTTAGTAGGAAATAATTTTTAGCAAACTTTTAGTCATAATGGTGTTCACTTGTATTGTTCCCAGTGCAAGAATTCAAAGAGTAAACGTTTAGCGGGAGTGAGTTACTTTCAGTTTCCAGTGAAGGATCCAGTGCGTTGTAAGCAGCGGCTAAAGACTGCAAAAAGTCGTAAATGCAGAGAGAACAGTGCCACAGACAATTTGAAAAACCTGGGTTTGTACAAACTACAAACAGCGTGAGAAAGAACTGATCCATCAGTTCCCACCGAAGCAAAACTCTGTCTCGTACAGCTAAGAAAGTTGTTGCTATAGTGTTCCACCTTCATCATAATACTGTTAAAAGAGTAGACAAATTACGATACAGTTTTCAGTGATAAACCCTTACAAAAACTGCTTGTTTAAAGGTGCAGTGTGTGATTTTTAGCGACATCTTGCGGTTCGGCTGCGAGTTGCACTGAGGGCTCAGCCCACTGCTTACCCCTCCCTTTCGAAGAAGCTACGGTGTCTAACATGGGACAAACATATCGTCGTCTGAGACAGCAGAGAATAGCCAGAGTAAGCCAAGAGTGTGTAACATTGTCGCTGTTTCTGTACCACAGTCCATAATAAACCACATCATGGATAAAGTTTACAAAGCCATAGTCAGGTGAGGATCAAGGGTCTTAATATATAATATAATAATAGTAATCAGCTGATTGTCTCACAAACGTAACCAGCTCATTTCCCCCCACATAGCAAACCCATAATACAGCGAGGGAGAAGAAACACATGAAACTATATGCAACTATATATTTTTTCTAACAGGGTAGTAAAAGTTTAGCTGGCTAAATATGAGCTGTTACTGTGGCTGAGCTGGTTAAAGCATAAAGCCTTGTTTAAACTCGACGTGTCCGCATGAGCCCAAAGGTCCACGCGGCAAAAATGGCATGATTGTAACGGCGCGCGCGCATCCGCATCCCCTAGACACCATTTACTACACACAATAGGCTTTTTTTCTCTGATTTTGAAAACTCTTCGCGATCGACTTAAAATGCTTCCAAGATCGACTTGTCGACCGCGATCCACGGGTTGGTGATTTCTGTAACGTTACTGTTTTACGGTCAATGACAAGAGTACTAATCAGCTGTCTCACGAACGTAACCAGCACATTTATCACCACATAGCAAAGCCATAACACAGCGAGGGAGAAGAACTAAGTTACATGAAACAATCCAACTACATATTTTACACCACTGACAAGGGAAAAGTCACTACTCACGGTGTTTAAGGCTAGCTTCTAGCTTTCTGCTGCTTCTCTTTCAAGGTAGTGACGAAACGTGCTCTGTAGCGCTGTTTGTTCGCTATCGGCTACGGTAGATGACATGACGTCACAATATGTCGACCTTCATAGAAGGGGGTGCCCGTGGTTATGTAGATATAAATGTCTCATTCTAAGGTAATAAAAACTTTACGGTTTATTAAGTAAGTTCTTTATACACCACTGAAAACATAGTTATGGATGTCATATTGCATTTCTGTTAATAGATACTCAAAATTTTTACACATTGCACCTTTAATAACCCTCTGTGGATCTGACTGTACGTGGGTGGGGTTATACAAATGCAGAATTATCATCTGTAGTTTTTTATGAAAGGCCTGGAGCTGTTAATAGTGAGCCGGATGACACATTTTGCACTATCCGGTGGACTTTTGCTAACAAATAAATGTGAATTTATCAGTCCAGGTAACACGGAGAACGAGTAAACATTGTTCATTTATACAAAGTTGGTTGAAATCTGCGAAGTTGCACTTTACGGCAAGATTAAACCCAACGCTTGTTTATCATAACATGAGTATTATTAAATGAATAACTTTGACTTTCTCTCGCATCGTTTTCACCAGAGTATGAGAAAAACGGTGCACCCAAGAACTTTGTGGACCGAGTGTTTGGTGGAGAGATGAGCAGTACGGTGATGTGTAAAGAGTGCAGAACTGTGTCTCTGGTGACAGAGATGTTTCTGGATCTGTCTCTTCCTGTAGCTGATGAGGTAAGATTCATACAGCTGCTTTATCACTCAAACACTTTGGCTCTTCCTTCTGGGAAAATGTGCATAGTTGCTGTTGTAAAGCGGGAGCATGTTCTGGGGAAGTGAACTGGTTTGAGTCTCTCCTCCAGGCCTACAGGAAGAAGAATCAGAAGAAAGTTGCTCAGTATCGCAGCAGCGTCAGTGACGATGGAGATCAAGACAGCACAAGATCTCTGGCCAATGGGAATGAAGACATGCCTACAGGAACAGGAAGCAAGTACCAGCAGAAGAAAGCCAAGAAACAGGCCAAGAAACAAGCCAAGGTAAAGTGTCAACATTTCAAATTTTATATATATATATATATATATATATATATATATATGTGTACATATATATATTTATGTGTACATATATATGTATATATCTATATATCTCAATCATGACAACTCTTAGAATAGTTTAAGCATGTTATTGAATAGGACAATGTTAATGTATTTGGTTTCGGCAGATTGGATCTGCTTCGCTGCTTCTGCTGTTGATTATTTCTGCTGCTGCAGAGCAAATATAAACTTGCTACTGCCAATAGATACACAGACATGTTACTGTGAGCATGTAAGATATGCTGCTGCTGCATGAAGAGACATGCATATATCCCAAAGCAGATCTAGGCAGGTGGAGCTGGTGGAGGGTTTCAGAGGAACTCTGATAGTGTGCTACAGGACTAGCTTATAGCAAACAATTAAGCAGACTATTTAAATGTTAAGCAAGCAGTCTCACTGGCTGCAGGTTCAGTAGAGGTCAATCAGCTTGTTCCATGCGGTGACGATGTGATTGCATGTAAAGGATCAGCCTCTGCCCTCTAGAGTTTCATGACTGAACTAATGTGTATATATATATGTATGTATGTGTATATATATATATACACATGTATGTATATGTGTTTTTTTTTTCCCTCCCTCCATGTTTTCCAGTGACTTATTTTTCACAGTATCAAGTAGAATACCGACAGTCAGTGATACGCTTATTTTTGGCTTTTGTATCTATAGAATCAGAGACGGCAGCAGAAAGTGGGCAGTAAAATCACTCTGGAACCTCTGCCCAATCAGAGCACTGCTAGCAGCACTGATCCAGCGGACGGCTCCGTTCACAGTGTGCCAGTTAATGGCAGTGCTGATGTGGAACCAGTTAAAAACAGCCAGGAGCATTTGATCCTTGAAAAAACTTCCGCAGACTCACAAAATGAGGATGAAGATGATGAGGAACCCGAGCAAGAACATGCTGCTGCTGGCAAGAACCGCTTCACTGCTTTATCCGGAGACCAGACCTCTGAAGATGTGCCTATAGAGGGAGACAAAGTGGAAGAGGTGAATGAAATTGAGGAGGAGGACGGTGCTGACCAGCTTTGTGCTGAAGAGGATCAATTAGTCGAAGAACTGAATATTATGTCACTAAAAACATCTTCAGACGGTGAAATGGAGAATGGAGATGATGACTCGGGTGACGTTAAAGAATACACTGTGGTGAATCAGGACCCTGAGCTCGCCTTTCACGCACTGACCACCAGGAAGGCGCCAGAGAAGGAGTGTTCGGTGGAGTCCTGCCTGTATCAGTTCACTGAGGTGGAACATCTCACAGAGAACAACAGACTGATGTGTTTTACCTGTACAAAACGCCAGCCTGGACATAAAGCCTCAGACGGTACTGTGCTCACCTTTTACAATATTTACTACCTTAACAGACTTAGACTTTTTTTTTGGTCAGCCGAATCCCTTAGATGTTTCAGTTAATGGCCACGTGATATGCTAGTAAACATAAAATATCTAGGACTATTGTGGCTATATATATATAGAGATATATATATACACTCTCACCTAAAGGATTATTAGGAACACCATACTAATACTGTGTTTGACCCCCTTTCGCCTTCAGAACTGCTTTAATTCTACATGGCATTGATTCAACAAGGTGCTGAAAGCATTCTTTAGAAATGTTGGCCCATATTGAGAGGATAGCATCTTGCAGTTGATGGAGATTTGTGGGATGCACATCCAGGGCACGAAGCTCCCGTTCCACCACATCCCAAAGATGCTCTATTGGGTTGAGATCTGGTGACTGTAGGGGCCATTGTAGTACAGTGAACTCATTGTCATGTTCAAGAAACCAATTTGAAATGATTCGAGCTTTGTGACATGGTGCATTATCCTGCTGGAAGTAGCCATCAGAGGATGGGTACATGGTGGCCATAAAGGGATGGACATGGTCAGAAACAATGCTCAGGTAGGCCGTGGCATTTAAACGATGCCCAATTGGCACTAAGGGGCCTAAAGTGTGCCAAGAAAATATCCCCCACACCATTACACCACCACCACCAGCCTGCACAGTGGTAACAAGGCATGATGGATCCATGTTCTCATTCTGTTTACGCCAAATTCTGACTCTACCATCTGAATGTCTCAACAGAAATCGAGACTCATCAGACCAGGCAACATTTTTCCAGTCTTCAACTGTCCAATTTTGGTGAGCTCTTGCAAATTGTAGCCTCTTTTTCCTATTTGTAGTGGAGATGAGTGGTACCCGGTGGGGTCTTCTGCTGTTGTAGCCCATCCGCCTCAAGGTTGTGCGTGTTGTGGCTTCACAAATGCTTTGCTGCATACCTCGGTTGTAACGAGGGGTTATTTCAGTCAAAGTTGCTCTTCTATCAGCTTGAATCAGTCGGCCCATTCTCCTCTGATCTCTAGCATCAACAAGGCATTTTCGCCCACAGGACTGCCGCATACTGGATGTTTTTTCCTTTTCACACCATTCTTTGTAAACCCTAGAAATGGTTGTACTGATTGTGAAATACTCAGACCAGCCCGTCTGGCACCAACAACCATGCCACGCTCAAAATTGCTTAAATCACCTTTCTTTCCCATTCTGACATTCAGTTTGGAGTTCAGGAGATTGTCTTGACCAGGACCACACCCCTAAGGCCGTGTGTCCACCAAAGCGTTTTTTCACGCACCTGGCGTAAAATTCTAATTGTTTTCAATGGGAGGGCCGTGTTTTTTAAACGCCATGAGCGTAACGAGGTGCTGAGCGTGTATTTAACGCTCAAGCGCTGAGCGCCCAGCATTTTTTACTCTTCACCGAGAGTTGAAAAATGTTGAAAAATGAAAAATACAACTTTGGGTAAAACGCTGCACTCATCACTGTCACTTTTTACATAGCCGTCCAATCACAGTGGAGGAGGGGCGGGACAAATATCACACCGACCAAGTGTCACAACATTGTTTCTGTACAACGACATCAACCAGCAGAGCTAACCGAACAAAATGGATGAAAAATAAATTTTTAGTATGAAACAAATTATCTGCGAAATCCGTTACAAGTAAACTGTGCTGCGGATATTCTGTATCATAGCAACGAATCGTCTCAACTGAAAAAACGCAGCGCTGCCAAAGCGCTCTCAAGCGCCCACAGGTAGGCGTTTTCAGCAGAGCGTCTAGCGTTTTCAGCTGGCTAAAAACGCTTTAGTGGACACACGGCCTAAATGCATTGAAGCAACTGCCATGTGATTGGTTGATTAGATAATTGCATTAATGAGAAATTGAACAGGTGTTCCTAATAATCCTTTAGGTGAGTGTGTGTGTATATATATATATATATATATATATATATATATATATATATATATATGTATATGGGGCAGCAGTGGCTCAGTGGTTCATGTAGGTTGTCTACAAACCGAAAGGTTGGTGGCTCGATCCCCGGTTCCACCTGACCAAGTGTCCCCTAACCCCAGCTGCTCCCGACGAGCTGGATGGCGCCTTGCATGGCTGACACCGCCGTCGGTGTATGAATGAGTGAGTGAATGGGTGAATGTGAGGCAAATATGTAAAGCGCTTTGGTGGCCATTGGGTCTGTGAAAGCGCTATATAAATGCAGTCCATTTACCATTTATATATATATTAGAGTTTAGATAGATAGATCGATCGATCATAAATATGCAGTGCACATTGTTTACCTGTTTGACACTCTAGTTTGTTTGGATCTCCTTACCTAAGGTAAACCTTTTTTTTTTAGTTATTGAACACAAAACTTAGTTTATCATAAAGCTCAATTGTGACAGCAGTGTTTCTAAACTGAATTTGTCATGATTCAGGTGGTAAGAAAGCTGTTTACAGAGATGCACTGAAGCAGATGCTGATCTCTCATCCTCCAGCAGTGCTCACGCTTCACCTTAAGAGATTCCAGCAGGTAAAACACCTGGTTCCTCCTGTCCCAGACCTCACCACACTGATACACTCAAAGGAATCTCCATTTAGACCCTTGTTTTGTCATTTATTTGCCTGTAGGTTGGATACAGTGTTTGTAAGGTGAACAGACATGTGCAGTTTCCTCAGATCCTGGATCTTGCTCCTTTCTGCTCTTTAAACTGCAAGGTGAGCAAATGATCGTTTTTCACGTAGAGCTACACGATTGTGGATTAATTGATAATCAAGATTTATTTTTGTTTGTTTAAAATAGAGATCATGGTTCTCCAACGATTCTGAATGGACTACTAAACAAAATAATAATTTACTTGAGGTTCTGACAAAATATTAATTTCTGCAGTCTATTTAAAAAATATTCAATTTGAATAAATTTTTTTTTTATTCAGTTTGAATGAATGATTAAATGACTCACTCATAAAGATTTCACCTGTTTCATTACTAGATGAATCAATTTTTTTGAATCTCTTGAATGAATGATTGATTCAATGACAAATACATTTTTAACAGTCGCCACTTACTGGTGTAACGACAGTGCTACAAATACTTGTAATCAGACTACAGTTACTTTTCTTATGATTACATGTTATTCTCACAATAAATAACATGTAATCATGTAATCAAAAGAAAGACAGTTAATTATTCATAATTCCTTGATTTAAAATTTCCTTTTCTTTAAAAGTCTACTGCTTCAGAAGGTCTTCCAGGTTTGCGTAATCGCACACACAGACCAGCATTAACATCTTTTTTTAGCATAAACTTTTATCTCAGTTCTTTTTGTGATCATTTTAATGTGTAACACGGAAATAATGTTATTGTGATGTTGAAAAGAGCTGTTTCATATCTGCACATGACAACTGCGGCAGCGCCAACGCAGATCTGAATGTTCACTGTGATCACAGGCTACTTGTCGACGGTTTAATAGACATGGCTGAATCGTTGTCCTTTAGGAATGAGATCGTGTGGGTGTTTGAATCGAGATTGTGATCTTTTAACGATAAATCATGCTCCTGTATGAGCAGTGCATCAAACTCTGTGTTTTTAGGGTGTGAAGGAGGGAGAAACGCGAGTGCTGTATAGTCTATATGGCATAGTGGAGCACAGCGGCACCATGCGGTCCGGACACTACACAGCCTACGTTAAATCACGACCCTCCACCCACAATTGCGTAGAAAACGGGTCGGCTGCTGGTTGTGAGTATCAGCGCTGTTGAGTCCGTGATTTCAATGAGCTTTATACATATATATATGAACATGCAACAATGTTGGAGACTGAAAAATCAATACATTGCATGCATTTAGCTGGAAACCAAGTGACATTTATTATTATTATTATTTTATAATCATCCTCTTGTCGCAGGTAACGCTGAGGCCAGTAAAGGCTCATGGTTCCACATCAGTGACAGCAGCGTCCATCCGGTTCCGGAGGCCAAAGTGCAGAGTTCCCAAGCCTACCTCCTGTTCTATGAGAAGATCTCATAACCCACGAGAGGACTGAGCTTCAAATCAGAGGGCTGGTGGTGCTTCTTTCCGACTGCTGGGACGTCCTGTTAAAACACAATGCAAATGGATTGAAAACTTTGAATCAAAGTTGTTTGTATGAGCATCTTCTTTTATGTTTTTTTTTCTCTGCATTATCAGCTGCTGTTCAGGGGAAAGTTTTGATTCATGCAAACATGATACAGAACTTACTTGTGATCATTTGTTTTTTTTTAATTGAAGTTAATAATGCTCAGTGGGGATTGAAAAGTGATGAAATGTTTTTGTAACCTCTAGATCAGTGGTCTCAAACTCAATTCCTGGAGGGCCACAGCTCTGCACAGTTTAGCTCTAACCAGCTCAAACTCACACCTGCAAGGAAGTTTCTAGCAATCCTGAAGACCTTGATTAGCTGGATCAGGTGTGTTTGATTAGGGTTGGAGCAAAGCTCTGGCCCTCCAGGAATTGAGTTTGAGACCACTGCTCTAGATCATGGTTTTGAAGTGGTCAATTGCCTCATACAGCATTTTCTCAAAGTATTGGAGTGTCCTGCACAATCTTCCGGGACTCTGATGCCAAGAGAAATAATCATTTTGAGTGAACTCATGAAAGTCATATTTCACCCTAAAACCACAGGTATATGTAAGGGATAATGTAGAGAGAGGTGGTTGTTATAGCGAATACAACCCCGACAGGCTGATCAGGACCCCGACGCGAAGCATATATATATTTTGTTATATATATATATACAAAATATATATTGTAGGGATAGTAATGAGAATTGTAGTAATATGTACTTAATTGTCAGGGGTAAATATATATTTACCCCTGACAATTAAGTACATATCCCTACAATTCTCATTAGTTTTATTTAAAGCCATTTTTAATGATGCAATGCACTTAATGATCATGGACACATTTAAAAAATTTAGTCAGTGCCTATTAAATTCAGTACTTTCAAATAATATGATGTAAACATACAGCTGTACTTAAAATAAATAAGTAAATAATGGCCTTAGAAATAGGTTTCATTTTCTTTATTCAAAATAATTAATTTTTGGGGTGAAATAAGAACTAAAAATATTACCATGACATGACTTTACAGCATGAGATTCATACCATTTTGACAACTGTTAAACAGAAATATATATTGGTTCAGAAATAGCCTATATATTGGTACAATTTTATATTACATTGAATGCCTTCCTGGCCTCAAATATAATGGCATTCATGAGTCAACTTCAACATGAAATGTCAATATACAGGTCCTTCTCAAAAAATTAGCATATTGTGATAAAGTTCATTATTTTCCATAATGTAATGATAAAAATTAAACTTTCATATATTTTAGATTCATTGCACACCAACTGAAATATTTCAGGTCTTTTATTGTTTTAATACTGATGATTTTGGCATACAGCTCATGAAAACCCAAAATTCCTATCTCAAAAAATTAGCATATCATGAAAAGGTTCTCTAAACGAGCTATTAACCTAATCATCTGAATCAACTAATTAACTCTAAACACCTGCAAAAGATTCCTGAGGCTTTTAAAAACTCCCAGCCTGTTTCATTACTCAAAACCGCAATCATGGGTAAGACTGCCGACCTGACTGCTGTCCAGAAGGCCATCATTGACACCCTCAAGCAAGAGGGTAAGACACAGAAAGAAATTTCTATACAAATAGGCTGTTCCCAGAGTGCTGTATCAAGGCACCTCAGTGGGAAGTCTGTGGGAAGGAAAAAGTGTGGCAAAAAACGCTGCACAACGAGAAGAGGTGACCGGACCCTGAGGAAGATTGTGGAGAAGGACCGATTCCAGACCTTGGGGGACCTGCGGAAGCAGTGGACTGAGTCTGGAGTAGAAACATCCAGAGCCACCGTGCACAGGCGTGTGCAGGAAATGGGCTACAGGTGCCGCATTCCCCAGGTCAAGCCACTTTTGAACCAGAAACAGCGGCAGAAGCGCCTGACCTGGGCTACAGAGAAGCAGAACTGGAGTATCCACAGTCAGTGATGGTCTGGGGTGCCATGTCAGCTGCTGGTGTTGGTCCACTGTGTTTTATCAAGGGCAAGGTCAATGCAGCTAGCTCGTTTAGAGAACCTTCTCATGATATGCAAATTTTTTGAGACAGGAATTTTAGGTTTTCATGAGCTGTATGCCAAAATCATCAGTATTAAAACAATAAAAAAACTGAAATATTTCAGTTGGTGTGCAGTGAATCTAAAATATATGAAAGTTAAATTTTTATCATTACGTTATGGAAAATAATGAATTTTATCACAATATGCTATTTTTTTGAGAAGGACCTGTATAAACAGATTCTGAAGACTTGGTTTTCAGATTTGTTTGTTTTATGTAGGAATGTTTCCAAAATAAAACCAACCTCAGAGCTCTGAAGCTCAAATAAATGACTATCTTCAAATAAACTGTTTTTTGTTTGTTTTCTAACATCTTAAGAAGCTAAAATTTAAAAAGTAAAATAGAATGGACAATTTTATCTTCTGGCAGTTGTTCAAAACGAGCGTCCAAGCGTCTCTTGAAACCTACAAACGAGAAGTTCATAGACACTAAATTATATTGGGCGGCACTACTAGCTAATAACGTTACTATTTTTCTGTTAATAAATTATCTTTCCTCGAGGGGGCGCGTGACGGCTCGAGAAGATCAGTCTTATTGTCTGCAAAAAAGTATGAACTTTTACATATAATAAAAGAAAGGTTTGACTTCTGTTGTACATTTTAAAAATCTGAAGTATCAGTCGCTGCAAAATGATTGAACAAAACGCCAGTGTCCTTAAATCACAAAAACTACTGAGATTGTAAAGAAACCACGTGACAAGGCCGTTCTCTCAAGAGTAGTACGAGCAATAATTTACACCAGAATAATTAATATATAAAGCTACCAAAGTTGAAAACACTCAGTGAAGAGTGAAAATGTAATTATAATTGGTCAGGTCTTTTGTAATATAAATTAAATGAGAATTTCCGGGCCACTGCCTTATCTGCTCAATCAGCATTTGCCACTCTAGTTTTGTGTGTGTTTTCGCTATGGCGGGAGTTTAGAACTGAGTTTGAGAGGGAGCGGTCTCCACGGTAACTGTCTAAACCGGAAGTACCGGGCTCTCTAAAGGTAAGCAACAATAACAGATACAAACAAATGAGATCTACTCCGCATTCAGTTAATATAAACGAACAGTTTATTTAATTTCTCGGAGTGTGACTAAAATGTAGATGTTTTGTTGATAAGATTCGCCGATGTCACTTATCGCCGGTGCGTGTTTGTGCGGTTGCACTGATTTAAATCCCATAATGCCATTATATTCTTTGAGAAGGGTTTTCAGCTAACCAACGACATTTACATTAAATTATGTAATGTATATTTACATGGTAACATTAAACAATGCTATCTGTCTAACATCTATCTATCTGTCTGTCTGTCTCTCTCTCTTCTCTCGTCTATCTATCTGTATCTATGTCTGTCTGTCTCTCTCGTCTATCTATCTGTACCTATGTCTGTCTGTCTCTCTTTCATGTCTATCTATATGTATGTCTGTCTGTCTGTCTCTCTCTCGTCTATCTATCTGTATGTATGTCTGTCTGTCTGTCTCTCTCGTGTCTATCTATCTATTTGTCTGTCTGTCTGTCTCTCTCTCTTTCCCTCTCTCGTCTATCTATCTGTATGTCTGTCTGTCTGTCTGTCTGTCTCTCTCTCTCTCTCTCTCTCTCTCTCTCTCTCTCTCTCTCTCTCTATCTGTCTGTCTATCTATCTATCTATCTATCTATCTATCTATCTATCTATCTATCTATCTATCTATCTATCTATCTATCTATCTATCTATCTATCTAGTAATGTCCAGGCCGGTGATCTGTCCCCTGACTGTGGGGGCCACGGCTCCTGAGTCTCTCTCCGTGTTACAGAGGCGTCTTCAGAAAGCGGAGGAGCAGACGGAGGAGTTGAGGAGGAGTCTGGGCTCTTTGGGAGCGTCTGCAGATCAGCTGCTCATGAACTCTTCCAACTCCTCTAAGCAGCGTCCGATCAGTCCTGTGAACATCCTGAGTGCCACAGGAGAGGGTTTGCTATGGAGGCAGATTGAAACGCTCGTCGCACGTGTGTGCAGATTAGAAAGTGTTTTGCACACTCTGAAACTCACCATCTTCCGTTTGGAGATGAACAGAGAACTCAATCCATCTCACACAGGTCAGCACGCTTAATGTATGAAAAAATAAATAATAATATATATATAAACATACATACACACACACACACACACACACACACACACACACACACACACACACACACGCACACACGCACACACTGATGACCAAAAGCATGTTATATGTTTGGGAACAGTTCTTCTAACCCACACCTTAAGTGTGTAGCTTTTCATTTCTTAAACAACCATTTAGGAAGACACATCATGGCCAAATTCCAGGATGACAATGTCAAGATTCATCAGGATCAGGTTGTGTAATAATGGTTGGAAGGACCATATGAACAGGGTTTGAAATTAACTTTTTCACTCACCAGCCAATTTGGCTACTAAATTTTTAAGTTCGGCCATTCAGAACTTCTACTAGCCAAAAAGTAAATAAATAAATGAACCAGATTAACTAAGTAACAGCATATATACTGTATGTGTATATATATATATATATATATATATATATATATATATATATATATATATATATATATATATATAATAAATAAAATTTGGATTTCATTAATTTCTTTTCCAAACAACATCTTGTCATCCAGGCATCTCCTCGCTTCATCTTTCATCCTCATCACCAAAAATGTGTTTTAGGTGGACAAATCGATACAGTACAAAGAACATCAAAAAAGTTTTAGGATGTTGGAAAATTACAATGTCTTTTCTGTTAACCAAATGCTTTTTAATATTCGCTATTGCTTCAATGCAAATGAACAAGCATGCCGTTATTTTTTGCGTAGTGACGGGCATGTTCAAGTAAGCCAGATATGCCCAGATTCTGCACAATACGCTGTATTTAATATATCATGATAACTCACGAGTTGCGTATTTGCGCTAAATCTGCACAGATTTGGCTACACGAACTTTCCCAGCAAAGTGAGTAAACATAATAAGTAACACGCCGAATTGGCTAGTGATTTGACAGCGTTATCCGCCACAGTTGATTTTTACCCACATCTGGCGGGTTGGCGTGTGTTCATTTCAAACCCTGCATATGAAGAATCATTTTCACACATGAATTGGCACCTCTGAGTTCTTAAATCTTTGGGATGTGCTGGAGGAGACTTTACAGAGTGCTGGACTCTTGCACTGAAAATTGATACACCTCTTGATGAAAATAACATCACAACATTTTTCATCAAGAGGTGCATCAATATTAGTCACTGCAATAATGATCCAGTCATTGACTCTTAAGCATTTGCCAATTTAAATCCAAACAGCAACTTTTTTAGGGTCCGGCTATATATATAACACACACACACAAAATGCTGGGTAGTAACTGATTACATGTAATCTGTATTATGTAATAAGATTCCAAAAATCTAACCAGCCACTAGTCAAGTGACTATCATTGAAAACCAAGACCCATAGCATTTGATCACTGGATTTTTATAGAAATCACTTTTAAAGAGTGATTTCTCAACATTGCCATATCAAATCAACTCTTGCCTAACACATTCAGTATTATTTGCTTCATCACTCAGTGAGTCATTTAACCGTGTAACCATCCAGCAATAGTCTATGGAAAAATTATTTATTTATGTGTGTTTGTGTGTATGTGTGTGGGCGGGTGTGAGTGTGTGTGTGTGTGAGAGAGAGAGAGTGATTTTTGCACTTGTTTTGTCTGCATTCATCCGTGGGCCCTGCAGGAGATGAGTCTGTAATTTCCCCTCTGTGTGTAGCGCGATTAACCGCCCTGCAGGAGCAGCATGAGGAGGAGCAGCGCTCTTCACACCGGGACATGCTGCATGTACGGGACGAGCTGATGCAGGCCTGTGAGGAGAGGCAGGAGGCACAGCGGGAGGTGCTCAGACTCAGAGAGGCGCTGGAGAATATCAACTCCACTAAAGTAAAATAGCTATGGGCTCATTCATTAATTAATGACTGACTGCATGAGATATTTGTGCTTTTAATAATTAATTTGTCACACAATGAAAAAATGCTAAAATGTGTTAAAACATCCTTTTAGTTAACAGTTACCTGGCATTCAAAAACGTCTTATTTTCACCAAGGCTGCATTTATTTGATCAAAAATATAGTAAAAACGGTAATATTATGAAATATTATTACAATTTAAAATAACTGGTTTCAATTTAAATTTAGTTTAAAATACAATTTATTCCTATGATGGTAAAGCTGAATTTTCAGCATTATTACTCCAAGTTTTCAGTCCCATGATCCTTCAGAAATCAGTCTAATATGCTGATTTGATGCTCAATAAACATTTCTGATATTATCAGTGTTAAATGAACAGCATTTATTTGAGATCTTATTTGAAATCTTTTATAACATTATAAATGTCTTTACTGTCACTTTTGATCAATTAAATGTGTCCTTGCTAAATAAAAGTATTAATTAAAAAATGGACATCCATTATTTTTCTGCTGAATGTTTTAATATTTTTCTTGGTTAAACAGATTAATCTAAATAATGTCATAAATATGGTAATTTCAATCTCATTTGATAGTTCTTGACCTCTGAATCTGTTCACAGAAGGAGGAGCAGATGGCACAAGAGACCGCAGCACACTTGGAGGCTGAGCAATCCCACAATGCACTGCTGCTGAGAGTGGAGGAGATGGAGAGAGCGGTGGAGAGGGAGAGAGGCCAGGTAAACTGAAGGAAAGGACTAGAACAGGTTCACAGTATATCCTCGTTTACTGCAATCTTTTTTGCTTATTTAAAAAAAAAGACTTTTCTGATTGATAAGTATACTTGGAGAAACTACAGTATTCAACATTTGAAGTGGATCAAAACCTTTCATCAAAGTTATACATGCATTTTGAACAATACCTTTTCTTGTCTTAGGATAACTTTGATTAACTTTTTTGATCCACTTCAAATGTTGACTACTGTAGAATACCTCATTACACCAAGCAATGCCCAGAGCAACCATCCAGAACACCATAGCAACACCTTAGCAACCACCCACAACACCCTGGATATGTTTTATAGTTATAAAATGCCTAATTTAATCTTTCTATTCACTATTTGCTGGTGTCTTGTCAGGTAGAGGTTCTTCAAGTAGATTGCCAGATCTTACGTACTGACGGACAGGCAAACAGGGCGGAGCTAAAGAAGAGGGAGGAGCAAATCCTGAACCTGGAGAGAGAGTGTCAGCAGCTCCGAGACCATTCCAGTCAGAAACACTGAATTATGGGACATTTAATCTTGGTTTATGCTACTGTATTGTGAAACTAAAATGTTTTGTTTCCTCTCAGGAGTGAAAGAGACTCTGATATTACAGCTGAGCAAAGAGATCAAGGTACAAGCACATGTGTGTGTTAGAGACACTGATAGCAGTAATGACACGTCTCATGATGTCCGTGTGTGTTTAGAGTGTGAAGACGGCTCTGCAGAAGCAGCAGCAGGACAACAGCAGACTCTTCAGAGATGGACGAGACCTCAGAGCAGCTGCAGATCAAGTTCAGGTACACACACACACACACACACACACACACTCTTGTACATCTATCTTTATGAGGACATTCATTGACACAATGCAATCTCTAGCCGCTTACCCTAACCTTACTCATCACAACTAAGTGCTTAACCCGAACCCTTACCCTAAACCTACCCTTAACCTAATTATAACCTTATCCCTAAAACCAAGTCTTGACCCTCAAACAGGCCTTTAAAGGGGTCTCAGAAAGTAAGGACCGGCCAAAATGTCCTCACTTTACTCTCTTTGTCCTCACTCCAATGGTCTAAAACTCAAACTAAGATAGTTGTACAAGTAAACACACACACACACACACACACACACACACACACACACACACACACACACACACACACACACACACACGGTTGTTTAGCATTATATAATTATGTTAGCTCCACAAAGCCAACATGCATTCATTGTACAAACATGGATTAGAGCTGTGGTTCTCAATTTTGTATAGTGATGTCCCCATTTGAAAGTAGAAAAAGTTTTGTCCGCCCCTCCCCCCACAATCTGAATATGTTTAACATATTATATTATGTATTAGAATATTAATAAAGGGTAAAAAAAAGTGGGCTACAATATTAGCAGTTATGTTAAAAGTTTTTATTGTAAAATTGCTATGAAAGAAAAAATTCTGTGGTTTGCTGAGCTTTTTACATTTTTTCTGGCAACTAACATTTTTGTTGATGGAAACAAAAGATTAACAATTGAAACTTAATATATTATTTATTTTTGGGCTGTTTTGAATAATAATGTTAGACCATTCTGTGTTGCAAAATGTACATAAAACTATTTAATTATTTATATACTGGTAGTATATATTAAGACATTAGGGGAAATACTGAGCTTCAATATTAGCAGTTATGTTAAATGGTTTAATTGAAAAACTGCTGTGACAAACAACAAAAAAAACCCAATATTTTTTTCACTGTTTTGTTTGAATAATGAAGTTACACTATTGGAAAATAAAACTGAATTAACTTTTATGTGAAACAGCTTACACTCATTTTTTTTACTCTTTGTTGCAAAAATGTACATAGAACGTTTCAATTGTTAAAAATAAATAACTAAATCGTGACAGTGTTGGGGAAAGTTACTTTTAAATGTAATGCATTACAATTTTGCGATACTCGCTAAAAGCAACTTACTGCGTTACTTAGTTACTTTTTACAGAAAGTAATACATTATTTTACTTTTGCGTTACTTTTTCTCACTTTAGCTGGTCTTGTTTGTCTAATAACAAAAAAACAAAACAAAAGTTATATTCTTGGCAAATGTAAAGGCCCTTTCACACCAAAAGTGAAATGAATAATCCTCAGGCTGATGTAAATGTAAATTGACTCCTGTGCAGTAGAGGGCGCAACTCAATAAACCTCTCAGCTGTTCTGCTGTTCTGGTTCTGTATTATTTTACAATTAATTACATTTTATTGTTTTACAACGCCTCTGCACTTACTCACGATTTCCTCAACATGAGGACAGGAGAGCTGTCAGTCAATGCATGGGAAAACTTGTGTTACTTATTTGAAATAGTAACTCAGATATTTTGTTGTAAATGTAAAATTAATTTACTTTATTAGTTACTTGAAAAAGTAATCTGATTACATATATCCTGTTACTTGTAATTCGTTACACCCAACACTAAATCGTGACACTATGTTGTAGTAGCAATATAAAAGGAATAAAAATCCTTTAATTTACTGCAAAACCATGACTTTATCATCTGTGAAGGATGGTGATTGTAACAGTTAAGCCAAAAAAAGCACATAAAAAAGTATCATATAGTAGTGTGTATGATTTATTAGCTATATTCTATAATCTTCTGAAGTTATTTGAATAATTTTTGTGGAAAACCGATTGAAATGTAGGTTTATATACATTTATTTAGCTTTGTTTAGCCAACAACATTGTTTTTATTGATGAACTTTCCTGTTCTGGTGTAAAAATGTTTGTGCGTGTTATGAATAAAGGTTAAAAGTCATCCTCTCTTTTTCTCTCAGGTGTTGAATGAGAAGTTAGCGGTTCAGTGTTCAGAGCTGAGCACTGCACTTCACTCATTAACACTGGAAAACACTCGACTACAGACAGAATATCAGAACAACATCAAGGTATTTCAGTTCAGTTCCAGTTTTACTGTCATTGGCATGAAAAATAATTGGACATTCACATTCTATTGCCTGTTCGTTTTCATCTCAGCTGCGAACAACTGAATTAGTGCATGAATAAGTGCAAAATAAGTTCTATTTAACCAGTAAAACAACATTAGTTCAGTTTATACTCATTAAGAAGGATAAAAATGAAAATGAGTCAATATGGCAGTAATAGTAATACTGAACAAAAGTTTGCTGATCGAGATTATATTTCTCACACACAGGCAGAGCGAGATCGTGTGTCTAAACACCTTAAGGAGCAGGATCTGCTTTTAGACACAGCCAGGAGGAACATCCAGGCTGAACTACAGGGCACGATATCAGAGAAACTCGTCCTGCAGAAAGAACTGTAAGTTACACACACATTCACTACTATGAAACAGCAGGGAAAAGACGAACACTTCTTATATATTTTGTTGTTGACGTCAAAAGCTGTATCCTAGCAAACGCTACCATATTTTGGCTGCAATTCATCTTCAATTCAGTCAGATTAGGCAGATGGCAACGTGTTGCATGAAATGCCATCATCTTTGAAAACCATGAACAAAACTACAAAAATATGACTGTAAATAAGCTCTTTTATTTTGTCTACAAGGGAGGCACTGAAGATGGATCATTCCGAGCTGCAGCAGAGTTCCACCGTTTCCCAGGTGACAGCTGTCAGTCATCAGCAGATGTTGGAACGGACCATTCAGAGGCTTCAGGGGGAGCTCAGTTGTGCTGGGAGAGATGGAGAGACCCTGAGAGAAGAGAGGGATCACATGAAGAGTGAAGTGAGTTGAATGCTTGTTATTTTTTGTTGGTGTCATTTCTCAAGCTAAAAGGAAAGCACACAAGCACTGATGTTTAAATGGGTATGAATTTATAGTTCTGGCACTAAATTATAATTGGATGAGGTACATTTGAAGCTATAAAAACAACAACAATAATAATAATAATTATGATTGTTATTATTGTCATAAATATCACAATTATCATTATTTATATTATTATTGGTGGTGGTATTAGTAGTACTAGTATATATTCTATGAATTATTATAATTATTATTATTACTAGTATTTATTACTATTAATAGTATCAGTGGTGGTGCTATTAGTACTAATATATTGTTATTAATATTGTATTAATTTGAGTAATATTGTTATTAATTGTATTAAATAAAAGAGTATTAGTATTAATAACTATGACAACAAAAAACAATAATATTAATACTAATATTTTTTATTAATTATACTTGATCAAATATATATATATATATACACACACACACACACACACACACACACACACACACACACATTAGTAATTTATCATTATTTTAAGATTATTATTACTTTGATCATCAAAGTAGTAAATCATGTTTAATAGTTAATCATTATAATAATTATAAAACATGATGTAATTTGTAAATACAAATAATAATAATTATTATTAACACTTTAATTATTCAAAATCTGCAATAAACCAATGTGGATGTGTATTATCTCCATTATGATTTTTTTTTTTTTCACATTATGCTTGCTAACAACAGCCCTTAACCTTTAAAAAACTGGCCCGTTGCTTTAATGAACTTTTAATTTCCAAATCTCAGATGAACTCTGCAATCTTTTTGCTGAAAAATGAGAAGAACATTCTAGAAACACAGCTGTCAGAGATCAAGGTACTGCTGACCAAATGTGAGGTCACTTCCAGTCTTTCTTTATCTCATTCAGGAGATCAACTTTTTTTTTACTCTTTGTTTGCTGGATACAAAATAGAGCTCATATCACCTTCTCTACAGATCAGGGTAATATTGCACCAGCTATTACCATAAACATCTTCTTCTCCCCTGTGATGGACAGGTGGAGCTGACCACAGTGAACTCAGCACTGCAGAAACAGAAGGAGGAGAACGAGGAGCTGATGGAGAGCCTGGCAGTCGTGGAGCATCAGCAGGTTTGAGATCAAAAGATCACAGAGTCAGATGCACGTCAAAAGAAAATGTGCTTGTAACACACTTTCTCTACCAGGTAACTCATCGTCAGGTAGAACAGATGATGTGGGACTTGACAGACAGCAAGAACAAACTGGCCTACGAGAAGGGCAAGTTGCAGGTCTGTCACACACACACACACACACACACACATTCATATGTATATGGATTTATTGCACACATTTTTCACAGTGTGACACAATAATGCTCAAACAATCATATGATGAACACACATATAGCAGAAACACGCACCAGGCTTCTAATTGTGTGTGTGTGTGTGTGCGTACACAGGCACGAGTGCAGCAGATGGCCGCTGAACTGAAGACATTGAAAGCAGACTGTTCCGAACACTGTCAGACTAACACTAAACTGCAGTACAGTTACACACAGGTAAACACAAACACTCGTCTGTCTAACAAACCACTGCTGTTTCACAAGCTCTGTGTGGCTCAGGTGTGTGACACCGTGTTTACACCAGACGCGAGCCGCAACAACAAAAAGCCACAAAAGCAGATAAAACCCATTATAATCAGTGATGCTGTCTACACTGGATACGGTGCGACGTGAAACGACAAAGCCCAGGTCTATTTGTGACGTAGTCCAAACGCTCGCGCTACTTCTGGGACGAAGAACAAATAGATTTGCTAATTCAAACTCTCAGACTGCTCAATTAATAAAAGGCTCATATACTGTACTTCATCCTCATCCAAAAAGACTAATATTTATAAATATTATCTAAGCAGCAAACTTGCCTCATTTGAAAATCACCAAAATGTGACCGCTTGATTCCTGACATCAGAAGAGAAAACATTATCATATGTTAACATTTTTTTTTTTAAAGCAGAACATGAGACAAAACGCAGTTAGACGATACCATCAATATAAAACACATAAAACCGAAAGTAGGAATTACGTGTAATTATGTGATGTATATATCTCTATTATAAGTTTCCTAATATATATATATATATGACGGCCCACATTTAACAACATCCATTCTGTGTTCATAATCTTGGCTTGCCGAGTCACAATAAAGTAATAAAAGCAGGACGTTTCAGTGCTGATTGTTTTATGCATGTGTCACAATGAAATGTGACTTTGTAGAGGCTGTTATTGAATGATGGCACACATAAAAATAAAATGGTGATATAAAACAAAATTATGGCTAAAATTATAAAGTGGACAGCTGAATTTAATGCTCTCGTTCTCAGATGCAGATAGAAAATCAGACACTGAAAGAGCAACTCGGTGCACTACAGCAACAGCACAGAGACACGGTGAGTCTTTCGAAAGAATGAGAATTGAAAGCAATGAATTGCATTAACAAAAGATCACATATGTGTAACAGAATGAAATAGCGCAGACTCTGGAGAACGTCCTGTCGTCTCATGCTCGTCTGCAGCAGAACACACAAATACTCCATGCAGAGCTGAGAGAAAGAGCACAGGAACTACACATACTCAGGAGACACAGGTGTGTGTGTGTATGTGTGTGTGACTATAAGACGACACACGTATGATTAAAGGAAAGGGATAATTTTTTATGTTGTGCTAGCCAATCATGGCAGCCGTCTTGCACTTGTGGCATGGATGCACTCCAACATCACATAAGTTTTCAGTTTTTGAACTTTACAGCTCAAATAACACATTTTTGTATGGAACAATTAATAAAGTGCTTTAATATTTATTCATTTCTGGGGAATGTCTTGCTGCATAGACTTCCATTATAAGTGCATTACTGTAAATATTTGTTGTTTGTTTGTACTAAGTCAGTGTTTGTCTTTGGTAATCAGCATTGTGTGTGTGTGTGTGTGTCAGACTGCAGGCTATAAAAGAGATTCAGAGGCTTGAAGCTGAAGTAGAGAATCACAACGCAACCAATAATGAGAAGGTATAACGCACACAAACACACTGATGACCAAATAAACAAGAGATGCGATCAAGGCGTTTAAATGTTTTCACGCTCACATTGAAGGGGAAATCTTTGCAAAAAGCACTTGATGAAGCTCAGCTGGACAACAGGACACTTGCTCATAGTTTAGAGCAGGCCTTACGGGACAACCAAAACACACAGGAGAAACTAAACACCCTCGGCGAGAGGTGAGGGAATATATGTTTTATCAGCAGTACTGCTTGTCATTTAAAACCACAAACTCGATTCTACATTGTTCATTTTGGCTACTTCATTAATGTCACTTCACATTAGAATGTGTGTTATACTGTACTTAGAGATGCAACGATATTAAAAATTCTGGCCGATACTGATAAGCAGTTAATTATTTTCATGTAATGGCCAATAATAAAGTTCTGTATTGTTTTATCTAAATAAAAAATAAAGATTAAAAACAAGATTGCTACAAATGTAGGTATCACAACATTATGAAGTACAGTACAAAAAATGGATAGTAAAATAATTATTTTAAGATACACTTAATGACATTAAATTATTAGTGTTTTAAAGATTAACTTTAAATGGCTGTTCATTCAATATAAATATGTAAAATTCAATATAATATCAATGCTAATTCAATATAATATATGTAAAAAAAGTGTAAAAGAGTATGCACAATTAAATATCTAATACTGACTGATATAGAAGCAATATCAACTAATTAAAATGTAAAAATCTCTAATATTGGTCGATAACTGATATAGTACAGATTTATCCTGCATCCCTAAATTTTTGCATGGATTATCTATTTGTGTTTGGTTATTTATGTATTAACCAGGATCCAGCTATGTTCAAATCAAAGGGACCCCGTTGTTTTTTTCCTTCGTGTTTTCTTGAGTTCAAATTATACATGATTGCATCATCAGGGAGGCGGAGCTTAAAGAGACAAGGGCAGAGATTCGTCGATTGACGGAATGTGTAGATTCCCTCAAGAACCGGCTCAACAGAGAAAAAGACTCTAGGAGGAAGTCAGCACAGAGGGTAATATTAAATATGTTTTTATTTTCATGTGAATTAGTTGTCTTGTGATGTAGTTTTCAATGTATAGCACTACCTACTTAACTACCTACTTTACAAATAAGAATGACTCTGACTGACTCCTGTTTTCTATATAGCTGAAGAAGGCACTAAATGATGCATCAGCAAAGTCAGGTGACCTCTCACAAGCCAATCAGATGCTACAAGAGAAGGTGTCTGAGCTGGAGAAGCTGGTGTCTCAGTTGAGTCAGTCTCTGGACAACAGAACAGCTCTGAACCACTCTCTGAAAATCAAGGTGTGTGACTTTACCTATGGTTTTCCTCATATCTGTGCAGGATACAAGCCCTCTCACTGTAATACAAACACCCCAGAACATGTATAAACACAGTTTATTGCATCGTCTTGCTTCTCCCAACAGGATTTGGAAGCAGAAATTGAAAGTCTTGAAGAAGCTAAGGATGAATATAAGAGGAGGAGTTATGAGCAGGTGTGCATCCAAACTGTTTCAAAAGTTTGCATTTTCTGGCCCTCAAAACCCCCTTGTCGTGTAAATGAACGGCCAAAATGCATCCTTTTTTTTTCCTTCTGTTTTTGGATGAAAATGGTGTTGTGTAAACGCAAAAAAAAAGCACTTTTTTTGCTCTATAAATTAATGGCATGAATAACTTTATATTTTTTATAATGCATTTCACTGTGTATTATGATGAGCATAAAAATTAACACAATTTAATTATTAAATGTAATTAAAAATAAAATTTTCTAAGATATATTTAGTGATTTTTGAATCTAATACTTTTATTGTGTCTTGTTATTCATAATTAGTATGATTTATTCATAGTTGTCATGAAAAAAAAACATTTATGTATAATGCATAATAATAGGACTCGATAGACTCATAATCATAATTGTCTTGATAGATATTTATCTTTTAAAGCTCCAGTAGGTAGCTTTTGTAAACAAATATTTGTTAAAACTGTCATTATGTCCTCACAGTAGAATATGAGACAGATAATCTGTGGAAAAAATCGAGCTCCTCTGGCTCCTCCCTGTGGTCCTATTGCCATTTGCAGAAATACACCGCTCCCGGTCAGAAACAACCAATCAGAACCAGGAGGAATGTCTTAGCAGTGTCAATCACGCTCGTGTACGCGCTGATCACCCCTCTCTTGCACAGCACGAGCGCGTACCGTCGTTCGTGACTGTCCTGTTCGAACTCGTTCATCCAAATGAACGAATCTTTTTTCGATTCATTTCGTTCATTCAACGAACGAAATGACTCGCAAAAAGATTCGTTCATTTCGAACGAGTCTTTTTCGCAGTCATTTCGTTCATTCAACGAACGAAATGATTCGAAAAAGATTCGTTCATTTTGATGAACAAGTTCAAACAGGAGAGTCACGAACGTGCATCACAGAACAGAGCAAGGCGAGCATTTGTGCTTATAAAACTTAAAGTTTTTTATTTATTTTTGAAATGACCGATCGTTTCGCTAGATAAGACCCTTATTCATCGTCTGGTATCGTTTAAAGCCGTTTGAAGCTGCACTGAAACTGTCATTTGGTCCTTGAAACGTTTGTGTCCTATTGAAGTCCATTATATGGAGAAAAAGCCTGGAATGTTTTCATCAAAAACCTTAATTTCTTTTCGACTGAAGAAAGAAAGACATGGACATCTTGGATGACATGGGGGTGAGTAAATTATCAGCAAAAGTTTTTTTAAAAGTGAACTAATCCTTTAACGTTATCTTACTAGCTATTTATAACTTATAGAAAGAGTGCAACGTTATAAAGTTACATGTATTGCAAAATACATAATGATTTGAGGACCAAGTTTGTAGTCAAAGTATGGGCAGGCCATAGTCAATGTAAAGCATATTGTTGATGTTTCGTCCCTATTAGTGAATGTTCCATAACTGTTTATAATCTGCCGTCATCGGTGGTCCTGTTTAGTGTTTACTAGCCTGCGCGTTCACGGCAGGCTCCGTTGTGGGGGAGGAGCTGTGGAGGGAGGGCTGTAGCACAGCAGAGAGCAAGGGGGTTGGACCTGGAAGTTGTGCTTGTTCAAATTTTCAGGCTAAGTCAACATTTTCTCAAAACTCCCTACTGCAACTTTAAGGCAGAGACTTTATTACATTAGCACTGCTTTAATATTTTAAAAAGCTTAAAAAGTTTCTAAATTCATCCCCTGTAAAGCACAGCTGCTAAAAAATATAACCTCGCTTACTTACCGACATGCTGTACAATTAGTGAATGTCCTGACCCATCTTTACTAAAGATGTCATCTCACAGTTTGTCATGTGTGTGTTTCAGTCTCAGTGTCTGCTGCAGATGCGCTCTGAGATGGTTTCTCTCCAGTCTGAGCTGCAGTGTCTGTCCTCCACACAGCAGGGGGCGCTACAGGCCGAAAGAGATCTCAATCACACCCTACAGGAGCAATGTCAGGTCAGTACTCTCTTTTTCACCTCACAGCCCCGATTTACTCACGACGTTCTTTTTCGCTCTTCGCTTTGGGGTAAAAAGTAGTTTGTAATACGTGAGCAGCGTTATACTGTTAGCGAACATCCAGATGCTGTCCACGCTGCTGAGAGCGACATTTAGATGAATATGTAAATATGTGCTGCACACTTTCCTCTCAATAACAAAATAAACACAACATAAATGACAGGGGTGTGAAAACGGGGACCTCGAGGGACTGAACAGAAGAAATGAACGTGTGCACACCTACATATTACATCATCATCATCACTGACCAATGGTAGTTCAGAAGTGTTTACCAGCCAGAGCAAATTTTTCCAGGACGTTCGCTGTGGGAAGCTGTTTCAAACTCCCGAAACGAACACAAAATTACTTTGTTTGGGCCTGATTTTGTTCAGAATTACGTCACACCAGTTCGTTCTTTGATATCGCTTGTGGTGAAAATCAAGTTTTTAATGTTGTTTATATGTCTATGTGGTGTTTTTAATGTGCTTTAAGACAAACCATGTGTAAATTCATAAATTCATAACACCATTGCTGAGTATTTTCTCCTTAAAACTGCAGTGAACCAAAGACAATCTCAAAAACACGGTTTGAAATCGCTGGTGTTTCTGACGTCACAAACTACCTTGTAACCAATCAGGTCAACGTGTGATCGTCAACGAGTGGATCTCTGAGCTGGTGTGAGTGAGTGGAGGCGGGGCTCATTTGCATATTCATAGAACCACGTATACTAAATGAGGCAAGGGTGTAGAGTTACATTCAAGCTATTTTAAGGCATGACGGGGGAAAATTCACAGGAAAAAATGTCTAAATATGTAATTTTGGTGATCAAAGATGAGTTTTAAGGTATAAAATGATTGACTACAGGGGGACTTTAATTATACCGGGGCCTTTAAGCATGTGGTACTGTCTCAAATTGTGCTCTCGGTCCATGTGATATTACTTCACGTGTTAACTTGGAGGATCAGGAGCCATAAATACTCCTTTCTTCTTTCATCTTTTTTTAACGTTTTCTGTTTGCCTTGTGATTCTCTCTCCATGTCTCTGTTCTTCCTTCCTCTGTGCAGTCTCAGCAAGCTACTGTTCCCTTCTTCTTCCTGTCTGTTACTCCCTTCAGGGCATCAATACTGCAAGACCAACAAAGTGCTGGAGAAATGCCAGTATGTAAATAAGTGATCAGGGGTTTTGTGCTGAATGGTGCTGTTAATGTGTTTGTGTACAGCACCTGGAAGAGAGTTTGAAACGGCTCCGGGACGAGAGGGATGAGGCAGAACTGAGACTCCGGGAAGTTTGTCAGGAGTCACAGCAGGTAAACGAACCCCATTTCCATCCATTTATACATCAGCAAAAATAATAATAGGGACATATAATGACCGAATTTTACATTTTTGAGGAAAGTAAACCAACTGAATCTGAATGCTGTGGTGTTTCCAGTAATGATCATCTATCCCTTTTTCCAAAGTCCTGAAATTGATGCTCAAAACCATGTCAGAATTTAGATTTCCGCCTCCTCCTCTGATCACAGCCAGTGTTGAAATCATGCAAGCTCTCCAGAGGATGGACATTTCTTCTGCCTTTGATTTGATTGCTCTGTTTCTATCCCGCTTCTGTGTTCCTCAGATCACAGGGAACATGGTTGAGGACCACAGAGGGCTCCGCTCGAGATCGGAGAGCTTTAACTGTGAGGATGAGCCACAGAAACTCGGAGAAAGCTTATGGAGGACGGGGAAAGACGGCACACTGTCCACTCCTGATCAGGTAGCAAATGAGACGCATGTGAAATAAATTAAACTATATTATATTTGTTGAAAATCCATTTATGAGGGTCCTAGCGATCCATGTGTGATTAACTGTCCAGTTGCATCCAACAGTTCAAATAAAATTGCATTTAAAAATGACTTTAATAAAAATGAAATTATTATTTTGATGATACATTTTACTACATTTGTATGCATGGATTAACTTTTATTCAGCAAGGATGCATTAAATCGATCATTCATACGCGTGTTAAAAATATTTATATTTTAAATAAATGCTGTTCTTTTGAACTTTCTATTTATCAAAGAATCCTGAAAAGATTTATCACACTTTCCACAAAACTATTAAGCAGCACAACTGTTTTCAACATTGATAATAATCAGAAATGTTTTAAATCATCATATTAGAATGATTTCTGAAGGATCATGTGACACTGATGACTGGTCAGCTTTGAATCAGCTTTGATCACAGGAATAAATTACATTTTAAAACATATTAAAATAGCAAATAGTTACCTTAAATTGTAAATATATTTTACAATATTATTTTTTTTTACTGTATTTTTGATCACATAAATGCAGCCTTGGAGAACATGTTTTCAAAAAATTGACTGACTGAAAACGTTTAAACAGTAGTGTAAATCAAATATACATTTAATTAATATATATTTAACATATATTTAAGTGTACGTATGTACGTGTGTGTGTACATTTATATCTCACAATTTGGTCCCGACCTCGTCTCTGGTCCTGAGGGTGATTATTTTATCTCAAATGTCAGGTTTGTGTGTTTTATTCCTGACCTGAAGGTTGTACTTTGTTATTAGACCCACATTTGCTTTTATGACCCTAAACTGGAGCCCTGGGCCTCAGCGTTACAGCGCTGGGAGATGAAGAAGGAGCTGGGAAGCATCGCCGGCAGTTACAAACACACAAGACGCGTACGCACACTGACCAGCTGATAACAGCCTCCAGGGCTCATGGAGAAGTGCATCAACAACTCGTAGATCATGGAGAAAGGCTTCAGTATGTGATCTGCTTGAAATGAAATATCTACTGTAGGGAAGCCAACCAGTTGGAGTGGAAAAGGGAAATGACGTACTATACAAAAAGTTGATGCAAAATCCAAAATGGTGTTTTATTGGAAGGTGCTAAAATATTTACAGTGCAGGAGAAAACAAAAATAAATAAAACTGTACAAAAAGAAAAGAAAACCGCAACAATGTGCTAATTTTGGCTAAACCAAATGGCCCAATGTTCACAACACTGCTCAGTATCCAATTTCTCTGAGTTCACAATCAGAACTGAAATTCTTTCATCCAGCAAGCCTATTTATAGGCTGAAGCCCCACCTATAGGGCATACCAATCACAGGTACAAACGAAAACGTTTGTACCAATCAATTTAATTAATACAAACACCCAACACAACTCTTAAACCTCCAAAACAGCTAAAACCACAAAAATTAACAGAGAAAGAGTTTAACAACAAATTATATGGCAAACACAACTGTTTCTAACTCCCCCCTCCTCTGACATCCCACCAAAATGGTATCTTCCACAGGAAGTGATGTGGCTGTTGCTATAAAAAACAGTTTAACCTGGATTGTGGGTTTGGTTGTACAGAGTGTGAACCGGGAAGTTTAACTGCAATAAGGTTTGTGGAAGATATGTGGAAAAATAAAGGTAATTATCATATGAATTATTGTGTGTTCTGGCATTCTGTTCTTTTAGAAAAATAATGACAAACTTAAAGAAAAACTATAAAGAGTTGAAAATTATAACAAAATACAGCAGTAACAAACTTTAGACTGAACAAAACAAAAAATCCATAACACCTTCCTGATGTGTACACAGATGTTAATATTGCCGGCAATGCACAGTATCAGTGAAATGGGTGTATGTTTGTAAGTCCAAGTTTATAGAGTCACCAGGTTAACCTGTGACATTTCTCCCCCCTTCCTCAGATACCTGAGGTGTCCTAGAGAGGTAATCTGCTGTACAATTTTGTGATCCAGCCTTGTACAAAATTTCAAAGTCAAATGGCTGGATGGCTAAAAACCATCTGGTGATACGAGCATTTGTGTCTCTCATACGGCCCAACCAGGCCAATGCCCTGTGATCAGTCTCAAGTGTGAATTTGCGTCCCACCAGGTAGTATCGTAAAGCGTCCAATGCCCATTTAATTGCCAGACACTCCTTCTCAACTGTGGAATACCTGGATTCACGGGGAAGGAGCTTTCTGCTGATGTAGGCAATCGGTTGGAGCTGACCTTGACCTTCCTGAAGCAGTACAGCCCCAATGCCATGCTCAGAAGCATCGGTCTGTACAGTGAAAGTCTTATTAAAGTCGGGACTCTGTAAAACAGGCTCTGTGCATAAGGAGTCCTTTAGGTCCTGGAAAGCCATCTCACAGTCCTGAGTCCAGTCAACTTTATTCGGCTTATCTTTTTTAGTTAAATCAGTTAGGGTAAAGGCTCGTTCAGAGAAGTTGGGGATAAAACGCCTGTACCACCCCACAAGTCCAAGGAAAGAACGGACCTGTTTCTTGGTCACTGGCCGTTCTGCATTCTTGATGGCCTCCACTTTCCCCACCTGTGGACGTATTACTCCATGACCCAGCACATACCCTAGGTATTGTGTCTCAGTCCTGGCTAGGGTGCACTTGTCTGGGCGGATGGTTAGACCAGCACTCTTAATTCTCAGTAGCACGTCCTTCAGATGACCCATATGCTCCTGCCAAGTTTGGCTATAGATGATTATGTCATCTAAGTATGCTGCAGCAAACTTCTCCGTCCCTCGGAGGATCTGGTCCATCATCCTTTGAAAAGTAGCCGGAGCTCCGTGAAGCCCAAAGGGAAGGACACGGAACTGAAAATGTCCAAAGGGTGTTTTAAATGCGGTCACCTCCTTGCTCTCCGAACTTAGTGGAACCTGCCAATATCCCTTGCAGAGGTCAAGTGTGGTGAGATACTTTGCTCTTCCAAGACTCTCCACTACCTCATCCACTCTTGGCATGGGATACGGGTCAAATTTGCTCACACTATTAAGCTTGCGGAAATCCAGACAGAATCTGAGACTGCCATCCTTCTTAGGCACTAGGACAATGGGATTGCTCCATTCACTGGTTGAAGGTTCAATTACACCAAGGCTCTGCATGGTCTCCAACTCCTCCTTCATAACTGGCAGAAGTCTTTCTGGGACCCGGTATATTGGCTGACGAATGGGTTTGGGATCTTTGAGAGTGATGTGATGGTGGATAACGTTTGTTCTGCCAGGTGTCTCCATAAAGAGTTGGGCTGGGATGCATTGTAGAAGTTCCTGCCTTTGACCATCTTCCAGGTGCTCAAAGTTCAGCTGACTGTTTCCCTGACGACCAGGCAGGTATTGTTCCTCTATTTCCTCCTCTCCCTCCACGGATCTCACGAACAAAGCAGTTGTGGTTTCCGCCACTTCGTCAGATGTAGGTCCTTGTTGTGTGGAACGAGCATACCACTTCTTCAACATGTTAACATGGAAGATTTGCAAGGGCTGGGTCCTGGATGGGATCTCGATCTCATATGTCACAGGACCCACTTTCCTCTTTATTTGGTAGGGGCCCTGCCACTTAGCCAGCAGTTTATGCTCACTCGTTGGTAACAACAACAAGACCTTTTCACCTGGCTCAAATGTACGGGATCTGGCTGTTCGGTCGTACCAGTCTTTTTGACGTTTTTGAGACTGCAGGAGATTTTCTCGTGCAAGGACTGTTGTCTTCTGCAGATGCTCTCTCATCTTTAATATGTAGGAGAGAATGTTTTTCTTGTCTGGTTTATCAGTGGCCTCCCAACTCTCTCTCAGTACATCCAGAGGCCCTCTGACATGGTGAGCATACAGCAGTTCAAATGGCGAGAACCCTGTAGATGCATGAGGCACCTCCCTATATGCAAACAGGAGGAATGGAAGCCACTTGTCCCAGTCCTTGCCCGTTTCAGAAACATATTTCCTCAGCATGGTTTTCAAGGTCTGGTTGAAACGTTCAACAAGACCATCAGTCTGAGGATGGTAAGGGGTGGTTCGTACTCTCTTTATGCCCAGCAATTGATATACTTTTTGTAGGGTGTGGCTCATGAAGTTTGGACCCTGATCTGTGAGCACTTCCTGAGGTATGCCAACCTGAGAGAAAAATCGTAGGAGTACAGTGGCTATTTGCTTAGCTGTGACCTCTCGTAATGGGTATGCCTCAGGGTACCTGGTAGCATAATCACAAATAACCAAGATAAATCGGTTCCCTCTCTGACTCTTTTCCACAGGCCCAACTACGTCAACTCCTATTCTCTTAAAAGGAGTGTCAACTACAGGAAGTGGTATAAGGGGTGCGTAGGCAGGAGTACGGCCAGTAGTGAGCTGGCATTCTGGACAAGATTTACAGAACTCCTTAACCTCACTATACATCTTTGGCCAGTAAAATCTTTTTGCAATTCGCATTAACGTCTTCATAAAAGCCAAGTGACCTGCCCAGGGAATAGAATGCCCAAGTTCTAATACCTCCTTCCTGTATGCCTTAGGTACTACCAGCTGCAGTCCGTCTTCCTTACTCTGTCGGTACAAAAGACTATTTTGTACCACAAAAGTCTCACCAAGCAAAGACACAACACCCTCATTTTCCTCAGCCTGTTTTAAACATTCAGTCAAGGTTAAGTCCTCACGCTGAAGTTGGGCTAGATTACCAGGGACAACTAAGTCGGCTTCAGTGAGTTCGGGTTCTTCTGCCCCTTCCTCAGCTTGCTCTGAAGTTTCCAACAACCCCTCAACCCACTCCCTACGTTTCTGCAGCCTTTCCTGCTCTGTAGGCCGTGACTCACCTAAACTAGTCTCAGAGCTGAAGGGCATTTCTTGCAGTGTTTCTGGTGTTATTTCTTGGGGCTGTGGAACCTGAGTAAGCTGCTTTGCTTGGGCTCTCGTGACAACACCACACCATACAGTCTCTTGCACCAATTCAGCTAATACAGGGAAGTCAGTACCTAACAGTACAGGATAGGGCAGCTTGGTAGCAACACCCACATTCATCAGATATGACTGATTACAGACCTCAATATAAACCTCAGCAGTAGGCAACTCAGTGCTATCCCCGTGCACACAACAAACTGTTACTACATCTCCTTCACTCCAGGAATCTCTGGGTATATATTGGGCCTGTACCAGAGTATGGGAACAACCTGTGTCCACCAACGCTGAAAGGGGTTTACCATTTAACAGTACAGTGATGACTGGTTCCCGATCGGGCTGTGTTCTTAACTGTTCTGGCCGGGGCATATAACAAAGACCAGTTGTCTTGGGCTTTTTGAGCGGGCAAAGGGGCCTAGTATGACCTGGCTCACCACAGTTATAACATACAACAATCTCTCCCTTAACTGTGGTCTGGGGCATTATGGCTGATGTTGGTGGTTTAGAATGAATGGGCTTGAAGATTTTAGGGCCACTTTGAGAGTTTGAACCCACCCCCAACCCATCAGACTTACCCTTCGAAGAGTGGAGAATGCCAGCATATCGAGTAGTTCCAGGTCCCTTCCGTGCAGCAATGTAGGCCTCAACCAATGTTGCAGCCTCTGCAGCAGTGTCGGGATCTCTTTCCTTTACCCAAGTCCTCACCTCAGGGTACAACACTCGCAGGAACTGCTCCAGCACAAGGGACTCCATAATGTCCCTCTTATTACTTTGCTCATAGTGTACCCATTTGGAGAACAAGTCCTTCAGTCGGATGTAGAGTTCCGTAGGGGTCTCATCGGCAGGGGTACTAAGGGATCGGAATCTCAACCGGTATGTCTCTGCACTGATTTCATATTTTTTTAAGATTGCAGCTTTCACTTGGTCATAGTCTCTGGTATGTGAGGGATTTATAGCCACAAAAGCACTTCGGGCCTTGCCAGTTAGCAAGGGAATAAGACGAACGGCCCAGTCGCCCCTTGGCCACTGATACACCTCTGCAAGTCTCTCAAAAGTTGTAAGGTAGTGTTCAATATCATCACTGTCCTCCAGCTTGGCTATTCGAGGTTCATGGTCTATCACCCGCTTTGCAGCTCCTTCCGAAGCTCCATGTCTTGTCCGCTCCATGTCTAGCTGCATTTGGGTGACCTGGTGGCTGAGGACCTTGTAATTTTGCTCGCGGCGAGAAGCATCCCTCTCCTGCCTTTCATCCCGATCCTTTTGGTACAGCATGAATGACTGGAACATTTGTGCCAGCGCTGTGATGGCAGCATCTCCACCAGTGGCTGGGATTTCCGCAGGCAGCAATCTCTCCTCATCAACACCTCCAACAGCACCTTGGTCCATTACTGCATCTGTGCCCTCTACAGGCTGACCCCTCGTTTTGGGTGGCATCTCAGCAGGACATTACCTTATGCAGGCACGTCACTCACTGGTGGGAGGATCCCACTTCTGACACCATATGTAGGGAAGCCAACCAGTTGGAGTGGAAAAGGGAAATGACGTGCTATACAAAAAGTTGATGCAAAATCCAAAATGGTGTTTTATTGGAAGGTGCTAAAATATTTACAGTGCAGGAGAAAACAAAAATAAATAAAACTGTACAAAAAGAAAAGAAAACCGCAACAATGTGCTAATTTTGGCTAAACCAAATGGCCCAATGTTCACAACACTGCTCAGTATCCAATTTCTCTGAGTTCACAATCAGAACTGAAATTCTTTCATCCAGCAAGCCTATTTATAGGCTGAAGCCCCACCTATAGGGCATACCAATCACAGGTACAAACGAAAACGTTTGTACCAATCAATTTAATTAATACAAACACCCAACACAACTCTTAAACCTCCAAAACAGCTAAAACCACAAAAATTAACAGAGAAAGAGTTTAACAACAAATTATATGGCAAACACAACTGTTTCTAACTCCCCCCTCCTCTGACATCCCACCAAAATGGTATCTTCCACAGGAAGTGATGTGGCTGTTGCTATAAAAAACAGTTTAACCTGGATTGTGGGTTTGGTTGTACAGAGTGTGAACCGGGAAGTTTAACTGCAATAAGGTTTGTGGAAGATATGTGGAAAAATAAAGGTAATTATCATATGAATTATTGTGTGTTCTGGCATTCTGTTCTTTTAGAAAAATAATGACAAACTTAAAGAAAAACTATAAAGAGTTGAAAATTATAACAAAATACAGCAGTAACAAACTTTAGACTGAACAAAACAAAAAATCCATAACACCTTCCTGATGTGTACACAGATGTTAATATTGCTGGCAATGCACAGTATCAGTGAAATGGGTGTATGTTTGTAAGTCCAAGTTTATAGAGTCACCAGGTTAACCTGTGACATCTACAGTAGCTGTGTTTGTATATTCTGGGAAATAACAAGCATTTTTAACAAATCCATTGAAACGTATATTAATTATTTTGTCATTACTTGAACATAAAAAGTGCACTAGCAAAAATACATTATGTGTGGATGGATGTAGAAAGATAGAGAGTTGTGACAACCAGAAAAAGATAGTCATGCTGCTCATAAAATAAATGACCACAAATTACCTAATTGCTTACAAATGATTAAACATGTTATTTCCCTGCAGCCCGCAACAGTCTTATTCCATCACAATAATACAAGGTCAAACTCCTACACATGCAAAGTGAGACCCCAGAAAGTGCAAAAATAACTACAAGTGTAAATGAAGTCTTGCTGTTAGAAAGGGGCAACCTGTTTTGTATATGTGTATATTTAAGTGTTATATTTATATAATAGTTTTTATTGCTATATCACTTTTTGTAATGTCAGCAATGCCGCTTGAATCTGAAAAGACAATACTGTAATAAAATTATTATATACGTGTGTGTGTGTGTGTGTGTGTATATATATATATACAGGTCCTTCTCAAAAAATTAGCATATTGTGATAAAGTTCATTATTTTCCATAATGTAATGATACAAATTAAACTTTCATATATTTTAGATTCATTGCACACCAACTGAAATATTTCAGGTCTTTTATTGTTTTAATACTGATGATTTTGGCATACAGCTCATGAAAACCCAAAACTCCTATCTCAAAAAATTTGCATATCATGAGAAGGTTCTCTAAACGAGCTATTAACCTAATCATCTGAATCAACTAATTAACTCTAAACACCTGCAAAAGGTTCCTGAGGCTTTTAAAAACTCCCAGCCTGTTTCATTACTCAAAACCGCAATCATGGGTAAGACTGCCGACCTGACTGCTGTCCAGAAGGCCATCATTGACACCCTCAAGCAAGAGGGTAAGACACAGAAAGAAATTGCGGCGTGGCATGGAGGCAATCAGGCTGTGGCACTGCTGAGGTGTTATGGAGGCCCAGGATGCTTCGATAGCGGCCTTAAGCTCATCCAGAGTGTTGGGTCTTGCGTCTCTCAACTTTCTCTTCACAATATCCCACAGATTCTCTATGGGGTTCAGGTCAGGAGAGTTGGCAGGCCAATTGAGCACAGTAATACCATGGTCAGTAAACCATTTACCAGTGGTTTTGGCACTGTGAGCAGGTGCCAGGTCGTGCTGAAAAATGAAATCTTCATCTCCATAAAGCTATTCAGCAGATGGAAGCATGAAGTGCTCCAGCATGAAAAACATCTAAGATGTTTTTTAGCCAATCAGAGTAAGTATGCCGCCATTTTGAAATCGAGCGAGGCTCCGGTGGGAAGAACCCCGGAAGTAAAGATAAACAACAATGCCTTGGACTACCAACCTGAAGCTGCTGCTGCGATTTACACTATTGGATGTTAATATCCAATATAGGATATGTATATAGTTCGTTCCTGCTTCTTTTTTTACTTTCTGAATTTTTTTTTTATTTATAAATGAATTTCACTGTATATAGTCTAAAGTATGAAAGAAATGTATGTACATTTTTAGAATAACTAATTTCTACATTAAACACAACAATACGCCATCGCATTCGCGACTCTCCTATGATTAAAGGCGACACTTCCGGTTTTCTTCCCACCGGAGCCTCGCTTTCGATTTCAAAATAACGGCTGCGTGAAATCAGGTAATACATTTTCTACTTTTTATTCAGTGGTGGAAACAAGCTTCCATAGTTATAGAGATAGCCTAGGTGTGATTTCTCAAGAATCAAATTTTATTGATGCAAGTAAAGTAGTGGGGGCGTTTTATGTTTATTAAAAAAAATAAGTTGACAGCCCTTTTTGGGCCATTGAGTATTCTGATCTGTTGATCGTCTCCGTGTTTCCCCCTGTCGGCAGCGAGGAGTCACTGTCACTACAGATGTTTTCTTTTTTCTTTCAACCTCTTTCCCGTCTCTCGTGCCCCCGCAGAAGGAGAGCACGCGCGCGCGTGCGTGCTCCTCCTCCTGCGCGCGAGGCTCCAGCTCTGCCACGTAATCTCGGTCGAGCCCCCGCTCACTCACTCGAAACCTCCGGGAACCGTGTCAACGACTGCGGAACACTCAAACACATTGTACGAAACACCTCCGGGCGGTGCGCGCGGGTGTAGCGGAACACACACTGTGGCGGTAAGCGAAAAGTGCGTGGAAGTGTCCCCACGCGCGCGGCGCGAGTGCACGAGACGCAGTCCACATTTAGTGCATTTGTAAAGCGAGAGCACAAGCAACAGGGCGATCCATGTGTGTGAAGTGGGATCGGATACTTTTTGAGTCATTTGCATGCAACAGGTCGTTGATTTGTTGTTTGTAGCAACTCGGTTCATTGTAAACACTGACAGCAACTTCGGCGCAGAAGAGAAACTATGCGGCTCACGCTGTCAATGCAGTAGTTTTCTAGTATGTTCAATAGCAGCCTGGTCTTTGAGCTTGACCGGGACGCCTAAGCTTTTCTCACGGCCAACTTTCATGTGTTTTGAGCAGTGATACTGAGAACTGTAACTTTTTAGTTTTTATATTCAGAAAAGTTCAACACAAGATGTCACATACACCACCTGCAGTGCTGATTTATAATGTGACTTGCAACAGTATTTATTCACAGTATGGCGCATGTCGTGTTCATGTTATGCTGTATTGTGCTTGGTGGGTTTGGGATGTTGTGTATGTGTGTTATAAAGTGAGTTATAGGGTTTGTTCAGCCAAAAATTATGTCATTATTAATTACTCACCTTCATGTCATTCGAAACCCGTAATACTTCCATTCATCTTCGTAACAAAAATAAAGATCTTTTTGATGAAATCTGAGTGCTTTCTGTCCCTCCATTGACAGTCTACGCAAGCTTTCTGATTCTGAGGCTTGAAAGTGGTAAATACTTCATTAAAGTAATCCATGTGACTCCAGTGGTTTAATATCAACTTTATGAAGTGATATGAATGCTTTGTTTTCGCAGAAAAAAACATAATTTACCACTTTATTTGCACAAAAATATCTCCAGCTTGCTTTCACAAGAGCACCACGACACATTCATGTTGTTTTGACACGAGAGAAGATGTTACGTGAATGTGCGTCGGAGATTAATATTTTGTAAATAAAGTGTAAATTATGTTTTTCTGTGAAAACAAAGCAGTCATATCACTTCATAAAGTTGAGATTAAACCTCTGGAGTCACATGGATTACTTCAATGATGTCTTTACTTGCTTTCTGTGCCTTGAAAGTGGTAGTTGCGTAGACTGTCAATGGAGGGACTGAAAGCTCTCAGATTTCAAGTCTTATGGGTTCGGAATGACATGAGGGTGAGTAAATGATGACAGAGTTTTAATTTTTGGGTGAACAATCCCTTCAAGGTAATCTAGGACATTATGTACTGGTTGTCCACCAACACTTTACCAACAAATTATGAGATGACAACCCAGATCAAATATAGCGATGTTTCTTGATGGAATTTCATAATTTTGGCGTTATTAATAAAGGCTTTAAAGTCATGAACATTTTCTGAATAATTGAATATACTCTTTTTTTTTTCAAATTGGTTCATTTCAATGAATCACTCCCAACAAATTGGCCTGATTTATTCATTAGTGAATCAGTCATATTCAAAGTTATTTTAAAATCCTTATCCATGAATCACAAATGAAACCCTGTTTCAGTTCCAGAATCTGCCAATGGTTTTGTCAGTAGATTTGAACAATTCTTCATATCAGTTTGCATGTCATTTGCACTAATTAAATCGAATATATCAGCATTTATATATACAAGTATCAACATCAGTCACTGAAAAACTTGTCGACTGCTTGTAAAGTTACACATCAGAGCTTCATGTCCCAGATTACCCTAATTCACCTGAGCTGGTCTGCAAATACTATGAAAATCGGCTTGTGTGTTGATTTTTGAAAGAAAGTGTTTTATTTAATTGAATATGTGGTTTTATTCAAGTGTGTAGTTCATTATGACACAAACGAAACGTGTGCACAAAATCACACAATCTTAAGATTCAGGATACAACACCCAGTTCCTGTTTGCCTGGGTGGGAATTGTGGCTGCGGTTCTGTGTGCGTGTGTGTGTGTGTGTGTGTGTGCGCACTACTGCATTTTCACATTCAGATTTCTTAGTCCTGGCCTTTGCTCAGTTTCCATGACTACAGGTGAAAAAAACTTACTAAAGGTGTGAAGCCACAGATATGGAGCAATATTTAGGACCTGAGCACCAATGGTGCATTTATTATTAATGTATTTTTATTTTGTATAGACAGCAGTATATTAAGTGTGACACGCTATACTCCATATTAAACATTTTTCAAGTTTTTTTTGAATAATTGTCATGCATTCACTCATTTGACATACTACAAAATTAAATTCTCATTGCAGAATAATTTAACAAAAACAACTTTAAAGATCTTAAAAATTCTCAAAATTGTTATTAATAATAATATTATTACTTATTGATAGTATAGTCATAGTTTTTTTTATTGTGCACAGTTCATCATGGCACATTATTATAAGAAATTTTCGCAAAATTTTATCAAAATATATCAACTTACTGTGCCTCAGATTTTTAGTCAACTCCCAACAATGAATGAAATCAACATTTATTATTCTTACTAACATTTGAATATAAGGGCATTTTCAGACCTGTGAATTGATTGCTTTGTTCCGAAACAGGGATTTAATGTGTCATTTTCTTCTTGGTTCAGATCGCTTTCACACAGCAACATTTGAAAGTGTTCCAAAAATGTGTTTATGCAAGTGAGTAAAGCTGTCCTCTTATTGGTCAGATTTCAACTATTTACGTTCCTGGATGTTCCAAGATGGATTAACAAGTTCACTTTATTATTGTGGCTTTATTTATTGCTGCGGCTACACGCAAACACTTCTAATGCAGTTAGAGCGGGAATCAAGGCTTCGTCAGGACAGCATTCTTGCAATGCATGGAGAAGAGCAATTAAACATTTTAAAGGTAGAGTAGGCAATTTTTTTCATTAACACTTTTTGTTATACTGGTTGAAACGTTCTTCACATGCTGATAGCAACCAATTATAGAAGTGGTCTAAATATTAAAATATGTACATATATCTTCTGTGGAAGTCTCAGGGCCAAAAAATGTTCGTCCAATCATTGCATTCGGTCCAAATGCAATGATAACAGTGTGCTACCTGCCGGCAACATATGTATTTCCATACCTCCACGCAGACATCACACGTCATCTGTAAGGCTATGCAGAGTTGTAGACAGACGTCAGTCACCGAGTGCCACAAACTGCAGCTGCAGTGACGCGATGACTTTACCAATCGGCGATTGGCTCTTATTTAGAAGCCGGGACTTATTCCGCCATATTGAGCATGGCACTTTTCCCCATTCAAAACAATATGAGTGACGCATCTTGTGTTATTCTATAGTCTTTGGTACAACTGCAGCTCTATTCATTATTATTCTTATGATGCTTATCTGCTCTGGCTTTGCTTTACCTGCGCGTTCATGTGTTTTAAAGGAGGCGTGGCTTAGGAGACGCTCTGAAGGGAGGGTGGGATCTCATGCTTTCAAAGCTAGCTTGCTATTGCTAGCCTCTTTCTTACCATACCTTTAAGATGGTTTGGCTTTCAACTGCGATAACTAATGTGCTCACTCACAGAATCAGACACTGCTGATTTTTATAATACATTTCCATTGTGAATTATGATACTGCTTGGTTCGTTGGTCCATTGGATCATGTTGCTTTTTTGACCTCAACCGAACCGCCTCGTTCGGGAACATTGGGCTATCCGGGAGCGATATTTTTGGTGCGATTACCGTGTTTACACATGCCTAAACTGACTACCATTAACGGTTTCTCTGACAAGCGGATGCAATGAGACATGTTTTTCGGTTTGTTCATGTGACGTTTGACATAATGCCTATTGTACATGTTTTCACAGGAGGGCATCTTTTGGGTTTTCATCTGGGATCGCCGGTAACCCGCTGTGTGGATACGCGCTGAGCCATGCGGCAGTTGAAGGGCAAGCCGAAGAAGGAGTCGTGGAAAGACAAAAAGGAGCGCAAGCAGGCCATGCATGAGGCCAGGGAGCAGGTGACGACCATCGTTCTGCCAACGCTCATCGTGCTCGTGCTGCTCATCGTCCTCTTCGTCTACGTGGCGACCAGACCCGGGGCCATCGAGTAAAAAGACTCCAAATAGCCAAATCCCCCCGTCCTTGTCTTGTCTCTTTCGTTTTCCCTTGTTCTTTCCCAATGCCATGAATTGGACACAATCATAAGGATGAATGGATTGTTAAAGGAGAGGTTTTCAGTGCCATGTTTAGAGTGTATTAATGGAGTCTTCCGTTTTGGCTTCCAGCAAGAGCGCCTCTCCCAGCCACCAGCAGTCGTGTCTGTGGGGGCCATGTTGGCTCCAAATGTATTTACAGGGTTCCAGTGTCATGCCAAAGCACCTGAGATGCAGCAGACTCGGACTGACCCAGGAACAGGGTCAGATCTGATGCCTCTGTGCTCAGAGTTACAAGTCAGTACAAATGAGAAGTGACTAGAATTGCACATCTGTAGCATGCACGCTTATGCACACACACACACACACACACACACACACACACAGACAGAGAGATCCTGTGGACGTGTCACAAATGAACTTTGATGGATGTCACATGAAACCAATGACAGAAATGAATGTTTATACTTCTGAATGCTTATTACCAAATGCCTCTTTTAACAGTCAGTTGCTGATGTGTTTTGGTTAAACCATGTGTGTGTGCGAGCAAATGCACCATTGAGTGCATGTTTTTATGACACATCTGTGATATACAATCCCAGCGGCAAACATACTCTTATTTTAAAATATATGCCTGCATATATTATTTTAAAATATGCAGGACTTGGATCTAAGAATGTGCCTTAAAACTTTTAATGATGTAACCGCAGTTAAAGTATTAATAAAGAGGTTAAAAGACACACTGACTGCTTCAATGCTTTTAATAAGACTCCGTGTTGTGATGTTTTACACTTTTTGAGAAGTTCCAAGTTCAAATCCTTCTCATGAGGTTTTTGCTCAAGAGAACTACAGCCTGAGGCGCTGAAATATCCCGTGTTTCATTTTGAGGGGCTCAAACCCTATGCCCTAGTAATCCCTTCAAAGAGATGAACGGTGTATGGCAAGGGTGTCTAAACTCGGTCCTGGAGGGTCACTGTCCTGCAGTGTTTAGCTACCAATTGCCTCAACACACCTGCTTGGAAGTTTCTAGTATGCTTAGTAAGACCTTGGCTGAATCCAAAATCACCCCCGGCCTATACCATCAAATAAGGCATTATATGAGGCGACAGCTATTTGTAGTGGTGGACGTTATCGAGTGCACTCTTTCAATCCCACATTGCACTGCAATAACGAGTGTACAATTGATGTACGCTCAACGGCTGTCCGAATTCGCTCACTCGTTTTCATTCACTCCTTCTAGTGAACTGTATTAGTGGACTAACGTAGGGAATAGAGAGCCTAAGTCCCTCCCCTTCCGGTGGACCACCATGGGACCTTATTTCGGAAAAATATTGTATGGTAGTCAATGGCGAGAGACAACAAATATTTAGATCCCGTTTGAATTGTGCCCTGAATTACACATATGATGTTTGTCAATTTAAAAGATACATTTTAAAGTCAAGAAAGTCGCAGTTTGATGTAAAACTGTTGAGGTATAACACTGTGAAAATGCGTAATTACAAAGACTACAAACCCAAAACTACAAACTGCATGTGACGTCTTACCTTTTCTCTCAATGAATGAAGCTAACTTTACTGAAGCTAACGTCTGTCATTTTTTCTATAGTCTAACGTTATAATCGAAACGTTACGCCGTCATGCCTGTGTGTTTTGTACCAGACTGCACACATACGAGCTTGGTGACGTACAATAGTGCGAGACGAGAGATGCAGTTCATCGAGCGATTTTCACATAAAACTAAATGTTACTCTTCTGTTTTATGACAAACTGTGACTTTCATAATTATCTTTTAAATTGACAAACATCATATGTGTAATTCAGGGCACAGTTCAGACGGAATAAAAAGATAAGTTGTCTCTCGCCATTGACTACCATACATATTTTTTTGAGCCGGAAGCGGAGGGGAGGGACTTAGGCTCTCTATAGTGATTGAGGGTTTAGGGGGAGATTTCGGATACAGCCCTTGATTAGCTGGTGCAGGTGAGTTTAATTGGGGTTGGAGCTAAACTTTGCAAGACATTGGCCCTCGAAGGAAGGGCATAGGTCTTCAACCATTTTACTGGGGACCCAATGTCCTGAGGAGTTTAGCTCCAACCCTATCTAACACACCTGAACCTGCTAATCAAGGTCTTCAGGATCATTTGACAAATCACAGGCCAGTGGGCTGTTGCACAAAACGAATTGAAGAAAAGGTTACAGAGTAAGTTTCATGTTGACAACACCAAACAAATCCAAACTGGGTTAATATGTTTTCTGATGCTGGTTATCAACTTTCTCTCTCAACCCAGGTTTAAACCCTGAATCAATGATTAATTATCATGCGTGTGCACATAAAGGCAACACCTTTCCTGCACACAGCCAATTCAACATGGAAAAAAGCAGGTGTGTCTATTTCTCAGTAAAAGAACAAGAAATGATAATGAGGAAATAACGAATTTAAATCCATTTTAACCACAAAAAGCAACACCATTGCAGCGGCCAAAGCTCGGGAGAAATGCTGGCAAAAAATAACTGATTTTGTAAATGCGCAAGTTTTTACAAAGTCCTTTTTATAGGCTCACAACGAGGATAAAACATATTGAAAACTCATAACGCCAACATATTACATGTAATTGAATATATATTTCATAAAATAATAAAAATACACTGTTGCACTGGAGTCGGCCCTATCCAGTAACCCGGGTCGACCCATCATGGATGGCATCGAAGGAACTGCATCTTCAGATCCAGGTGCTGGCTCCACCAAACAGGCTACATTTATACAGGGTACGTATGTGTACATAAACGTGTAATCCTTTTTAAAACTTAACACTAAAATGCAAGCAATAATGACTTAATGTGTTTTACAGCTGGGTGAAGTTCAATTACCTTGTCGGAGCCAGCACACACACCTACAGAGTCTCATACAGAGGTTAAGCACACCATGAGAACATGCTATTGCCACTGTATTTATTGCATGGCCTTATTTGGTTAATAGGGGAAGCTTGTGATGAGGAGACACTATCAGTTTGCTCAGAGACAGCTGCAGAGGTAAATGTGCTTTGTTTGTAAAAGTTTTTGATGTCTATTTTATTATAGGATTTCTAACAACTGTATCCTCTACATGAACCCTCTTTATCACAGCTTCCAAGGCCAGAGTAAAAGGGTAATGCAAAGTTACAACTGTATACAATACAATTATTACCAGTCTGTTACTACTTTAGGTGGAAACAGACACCATCAGAGGCCTCTACAAAAGAAATCTGGAGCTGGACTATAAGATACAACTACTTGGAATACCGGAAGATGGTATGTGAAGTCATGAAAATCAAAACACTGGGACTCCCAAGTATGTTTGTTTACTGTTCTTTTTTATTAGAAATCAACTGAAATACTGTGCTGTTATTGCGTCTCTGAGTGCTCTGCCAACTGGAAAGTCCATCGTAATGGGGTCGGTTTCATCAGGGGGGAGTTGGTGGTTTGGTGGCACTTGCTCTTTTCTTATAGTGGCTATATTGTGCAGTATTGCACATGCAGCCACTATCTGGGATGCTATCTGTGTTGATGCACTCGGGCCACGCAGGCAATTAAATCGAGCCTTCAGAATGCCAAAGGTATTCTCGATCCTGACCCTTGTTTTACTGTGGGACATGTTGAATTGCTGCTGAAGCCTTGTGTCAGGGTCAGGGTAGGGGGTCATTACAAATCGCTGACAAGGATAACCTCTGTCTCCAACCAACATGCCATCAAACATCCCTGTCAATAAGCATAAAATAAATTATAGAAGTCTACAATATAGTTCCATTGTAAGTGTGTTTGGTTTTTTCCCCCCTCTCTTCCCAAACCTTCCTCAAAGTGCTGACCTAATACAGACTCCTGTAAAATTCTGGAGTCACGTGTAGTATAACAGGTGGTATGGCCATAGGAAAATATCATAGGATTTTAAAAGAGTGTAATCAGTTAAAGCGAAATGAGAGGGCATCTTGGACTGTACCTGAACATTGAGGGAGTGAGTGGATTTTCTATTTACAAAATCAGCCTCATGCTCACTATATAGGGCTGCAGAAATTGCAATATGTGTGCAAATCTATTGCACCAATGACCCTAGGAAATCCTTTTTAAAAAACATTGGTTATGCAACTTTAAGATCTTTAACATAAGAAACTTTGCATCCACTCTCAAAACCTTTCGGGTTCTAACCCAAAAGTATTGGTTTTCCCCACAAGACTTTGCATTTTTTGCAAAAAAGGCTGGACAGAATTTGTGAATGACGTGAGTGAAGCGACAGTAACTGACGCTGGTAGGTCACATGATAATGACAACATGGCGAATGTAGTACTTCCACATTACATTCATACTACACACATCTATACTAGAACATACTGTTTTAGCGGTCGCAAAGTAAGTATGAGATTTTGGACGTAGCCCAGGTCATGTCTACTGGCTACATTAAACAAACAAAACAAAAAAATTCTCTGCTTGCCTGAAGAGAACTTTTGTAGTACCAAATTTAACACCGAGTTTATAACAATTTGATTTAAAGACAAATGCACCTTTTGGAATTTGCTCATATGATATCTAAACTATGTAGCTGGCCCATATTCATGAGTTTAAGTAGCCTATCAAAAGAAAGCAGCAAGTATTGTATTATTATGCATACAAAAATGTAAAGATCACTGCTGTATATTATTTTTGTATCTAGCTATTTATGATTTTGTTATGGGAATGTAACACAAATAGCTCTCAACATGCATCCTTGATTAGAAATAGAACTAAAAATCAACCTCTAGGGAAACATCTACAATAATATATACCATAATTAAATATTTAAAGTTTGTATTTTGGGGTAGAAATGTAGCCTGTATTATTGTGTATAACTGCTAAAGCTAACTACTAGTCAAGCTCGAGTCCTGGCCCTGGCCCTGGCCGTAACCAGTCTGTAATTTGTTTCGCGGCCCCTTTAAGGAGTTGCACAGTCGTGACGTTCACCGCACAGTTTGTGTTGTGTATGAGATCCTGTGATGATGGTCTCCGTCAAAGAAGAAATCCCCAGCAGCGCTCATCTTCACTGACGGGTAGCTCTTTTCCAATGGCATGTCATCACTGTTGGCTTGAGTCGTCGTGTCGCGGGTTGTTCGGAGCGGATACCGGGATCCCGGATCCAGCACAGGGCCGGTGATGGTCGCGTTTGAAGCCGGAGAGAGCAACAGAGGAGCGGCTGAGATTTCTGCGCTCCTTCGGTGAGTCGCCTCCACTTCCACTACACAACTCATCACTTCAAACTGCTTAAAATGCACGACATCATCAACACTTAGCTCTTTATATTGCTTTATTTTTTAAAATGTAAAGTTATTGTTGAGCAGATATTTTATAGTAACCGTTATATCGTTATAAAGTATAGTAGGGGTTTAATGTGTGTGTGTGTGTGTGTGTGTGTGTGTATATATATATATATATATATATATATATATATATAGAAAGAGAGAAAGAAAAATAACACGTATAACGTTGTGTGTGTGTGTGTGTGTATATATAATTTAATTTTTAGTCAGCACATTTATTCTATTAAAAAAAATCTGTAAACAAATGTTACAAATATATGTATTTTATATTTTGCATGTTGCCTATTATTGTTTGTATAATACTTACCTATAACTTATAGTCATGGTGAATAATAGGTTTGTCCAAACATAAGTCTGGAAGGCTGCATAGTATTTGCAACACAGTATGCTAAATATTTATATGCCCTTTGCTGCTTAACAATTAAAAATTGTTTTGACATTTATAGTTGTTAATATAATTACAGCACGGAATTGACAAAGGTCACAATAGTGTGTAACAACAGACAAATGTAGTATTTTGAGTTTTTGTCTATCACTCAATCTTCTTTTGAGTCTAATGAATGTCTGTCATTGCATTTTTATTGGGTCTACAGCTGAATCCCCATGTGCCAGCTCATCAGAACACACGACACGTGGCCGTAAGATAATCTGCTTCAGTGTGTGTGGATAAACATCCTCCAGATGAGCAGCAGAAGATGGTATCAGCTGAACAACTAGGTAATGATGTGTGTTTTACACCACAGATGACACTGAACCAATCTGTGTGTCGCTGTCTCTTTCTGTCTCTGCTTGATGCATTGGTTTAATCTAATCTTAACAGAAACGTACCACTATCAAGTAATTGTATGCAGTACCCTTGTAGTACCTTTGTGTGTGTGTGTGTGTGTGTGTTATTGTTATACTTTTTATGTTAGTGCATTTAAATCAATATCATCCAGAAGAGAAACACAAACAGACACACCACAAATTTGGTCTTCATTTTATATAAAAATATAAATGAATGGAACTTTTTAAAAATATCATAGATGGATGGATGGATAGATAGATAGATAGATAGATAAATAGACAGAAGGGGTGTAATGGTTCAAATTACTCGCGGTTCGGTTTTAATCACAGTTTTAGGGTCCGTTAAGCACAGCACAAATAAATATGATTGATAGATAGAAATAAATATGATAGATAGATAATTTTATGCTGTTCGTGTGTTTCTTTATTAACTGAATAAAGCATCAGGCTGCTGTTTTTTTAAAGCAGGCCTCTTTTAAATGCATGAACTAGATCCATTTTAATTAGGCCATTAATTTTTTTTTGTGTGTGTGTGTGTGTAAATTTATTATGTATGTGTATTATGTATTGCTGGATAGTAACAGACTACAGTCAGTTTCTTTTTTATTGATTACCTAATATTCACAAAATGGCAGTAAATTATTCATTGATTCTGCCTAGTTATTGTTTTTTATCTTTTAAATTTTAAGTTCTGAAAAAACCTATTGCTTATATACGTTCAGAAAGTCTTCCAGTTTTGTGGAATTACACACACAGAAAGGCCACTAGTTAGGTGACTATAATTACATGGAAAATTGAGAGGCCACACAGCATGAACAAATTAAAATATTTGTGACCCTGGATCACAAAACCAGTCACAAGTCGCACGGGTATATTTGTGGCAATGGCCAACAAAACATTGATTTTTCTTTTATACCAAAAATCATTAGGATATTAAGTAAAGATCATGTTCCATGAAGATATTTTGTAAATTTCCTACCAATAAATAAATAAAACATTTATTTTTGTGAGTGAATGCAGCACAATCGCGAACATAAATGGACAACTTTAAAGGTGATTTAAAAGTTGACTGGTTTTGCAGTCCAGGGTCACATTTTATCTTTTTTGTTAGTGTTTTATTTTGACAAAATCACTCCATTTATTTAAAATTATTAAGTTTTAATTAGTTAATAACTTTTCATCAATTTATTAACCTCTGCAGTTCTTTCCCAAAACCTAATATTTAATCAACTTCATGTTGGTTGATAACAAAAAAATTCTTTCTCTTTAAAAAAAGTAGTCCGATTACATTACCTAAAATGTGTAATTACATTACAAACTACAATTTTTATCTTGTCATTTGTATTCAGTAATGGACTACAATTTGTAAATAATTGACACAGCACTGTATGCATGTATAAATGTTTTTTTTAATGCCATTTCCATGTCTACTTTATGATTTCCCTGTACAGTGACCTAGAGCTTGGGAAAGGCACTTTCTAAATTAAACGTATGATTATTATTACTGCACAAGATCCCAGTGCATTTGATAACTCTGTGGTTGTATTAAATATGATCCTGAGCAGACATGGAGGTGATGACTCCTCTGATGGAGGAAGCAGGAGGTGAGGAAGAGGATGTAGACAGAGATGAAGACTCAGAGCATCTGCAGCGAGGAATCACGTGAGTCACACAGTCAGGGTTTCTTTTGTAGTTTTGGGTTGACGCTCATCAGGTGTTTGTTTGCAAACAGTAATTTTGTCTGTAACAAAAAATGTATGTGTGTGTATATATAAACAGCATACTCTCATTTTACATCAAGTATGTTATACTTTAATTCCTGAAATAAGCACATTGGTGTGGATCTGTTTTCTCTATTCTTCAGGTTTACTCAAACGCTGCTGCATCTTTTAAAGGGGAACATCGGCACTGGGTTGCTCGGGCTTCCTCTGGCAGTGAAGAATGCTGGGATAATGGTACGTAGCATCTCCGCTGCTTCTGTGAAGGCGCGTGAACGATAAACCCGTTTCTGTTACATACAGACAGTTCCTTTGCCACTTCTCAAACTGAGCCTGAATCCGAATCTGAAGCTTCAGACTGTTAGTAAAACCAGATTATTCAAAGTACGCCATGAAAACTGACTTGCAGACTGTAAAAACATGAAATGCTTTAGGGGAGCATTTAAATGCATTTGTTGTTGCCAAGAAAAATACAATTGTGGCTTTATTGCCCCTGTAATTAGATTTGTTTGTTTTCACCATCATATCCTGATCTCCGGATACTGACTGTTTAATGGGTGGACGGGTTAAAAACTAGTCAGACTGGTTTACAAACTAAACTGTGTGACTGTATTGTGTGCTGACTGCCAGATTGGTTTGTAAGAATGTCAGTCCACACATTTTAGTGCTGTCATAAAGCTTTTGCACAGTATGTAGGCAAAGTTCATGTTGAGAGAGAACGAGAGCGATAAGGCTTTATTGCTCTGGAAGACATTACATTTGGTCACTAATTACAGATATTATCTTTTAAAACGGTTGATGTGTTTTAAAAGTGTCTAAAACGCATTAGACTGAACATGGTTGTCTGTTTTTCCTCAAGCTCGGTCCGGTTAGTCTGGTACTGATGGGTGTGGTGTGTCTTCACTGCATGCACATCCTGGTCAACTGCAGCCATCAGCTCAGTGAGCGGTAAGAATCCACCAATCACAGCCCACCGTCTCAGTCTCCACAGCCAATCACATTTCAGCTCACTTTTTTTAAATGAACACTCAGTCCTGGCATGATTTAAAAGGTGTAGGTCAGTGGTTCCTAAACTGGGGTACGCAAACAAAAGGCTGAGTTTTGCCTCGGAGCATGTATTTCTAACAGGTAAAATGCTGTCTCTAGTGTAAAAACGGGAAAATGGTAGTGCCGTAAAAGGTCAAAAACATGACATCCAATCAAATTACTGACTGCATCCACACAAGCAGCGTGCATATGATAGGTTGTGTGCAGAGTCCTAAATATATCTATCCTATATAAGGATATATTTAAATTATAATTTATGCATGAATTCAATTTCTGTGTATTTTTCTACCTGTTCGATCAAATATTTAAAATATACCGTCTTTGTTGTTTCTACATGAATTTGGAGATTAAAGTTTTGAATATATTTTTATATTGTAATAATTTCAGTTAATGTTAGGTGCGAGTAATCATGATTAATTACAGAATAATGTTTATTTTTTTGTAATTGATATTATTATTATTACAATTTAAACTAATCCTTTTCTAAATATATTTTAAAATGTAATGTATTCCTGTGATCAAAGCTGAATTTTCAGCATCATTACTCCAGTCTCTAGTGTCGCATGATCCTTCAGAAATCAATCGAATATGATTAAGAAAGGTTTCTAATTATCAATGTTGAAACCATGATACAGTTTGTTGAATGTTGAAACCATGATACATTTTTTCAGTATTTTTGATAAATAGAAAGTTCAAAAGAACAGCATTTATTTGAATATAAATCTTGTCACATTATTAATGTCTTTAAAATAATAATAATAATACATTTTATTTATAATCCGCTTTTGAAAGACAAGAAAACACAAATAATACAATATAAAATCTCTAATCTTTTTCTTAAAGAATTTTTTACTATCATGCACTAAAAAGAAATGTTAGCATTTTTAAGGAAAAAAAAAAGTAATCTTTCTCTTTCTTTTTGAGGACATCACCAGTGAAATATTGTGCTTTGGGGGTCAATTTTGTCCCCAAAGTTGAGTCAAGTAACTCCAACAACAACCACATAAAATATAAAAATCACGTGTGATGAACAGTGTTTTGACCTCATTATTTTCCACCCTAGAATTACACAAAAAGCTATTTTTTTTCTGCACTGCTTTGCTCTTCAAAAATATTTTCCTGTTTTCCCCTCTCTGTGTCTCTGTCTGTCTCATTCCCGCATGTTCTCTCACAGGTTGAAGCGTTCCCCCCTTGGTTACAGCGAAACGGTTGCCGTCGCCATGGAGACCAGTTCCTCCCAGTGCCTCAGGAAAGGTGCTCATTTTGGGAGGTGAGCTATCCCATCATGCAGTTCATTGGCATGGCAGCCTTACACCCCACTTGTGTGCTTATGTGATAGAGAGAGGGATGGCAAGAGGGCAAACGTCTGTGCTGGAATGAATATATTCATTAGAGTGCAGAAAGAGACAGGAGGACGGTGCCTGCAGTGGTGTTTTCAGATCTGATGTCCCACACACACACAGAGAAACCTCGTGCCCTGAATCTTAAAAAGATCTGTCTTACCAGGAAATGTTGCCTCATATTTTCATTGTTGAAAGATAATATCATGCATACTGAAAAATAAAACCAACAATACTACTGCTAATAAAAAATAATAATAATATTTACAAACCCATATGGTTGTTTTTTTGGAACAGCTTGAAATCGCCTCACTATTTTTTATGACACTTTAATGGTGCTTTTGCATCTTTTTCGAAGCTTGAAAGCTTCAGGTTTTATTCATGGCAATTGTACGGAAAAGAGTAGTCTTTAAATGTTCACCTGTATGTTATTTTTAAAAAAGGAAGTCATATGGGTTTCGAACAGCATGAGGTTGAGTGAATTATGACAATTTTCATTTAGTTTTTTTTATTTGAATTTATATACCATTAACCATTTTACTTTTATATTTTATTTGAATTTTTAATTAAATTGTTAAAAAAAAATCTAAATTAATTCATTTTTATTTTAGTTAGTAATTTTAGCAATTCAACTTGTTTATTTCAATGATCTGCCAAGACAACCTTTCTCATTTAAATCTAATATTTATATTTCGTCTCATTTCTCCTTTATTTTGATTTTAAAAAAGGTTTTTTAATATTTCCATTTTAAGATGAACTATCCCTTTAAGACATTAATTATCCCTTTAAAATTTTTTTATCAAAAATTAAGTTCATGTCTCTCTGGAATACTTGATTCTTATTGGTCAGTTACTTCAGTCAAATATTTTTTCTATAACCCGCTAAACTGTATAATTGACCATTGTTGCACCTGATTCATGTCTCATCACATATCATTAATATCCTTTACAGGCACCTGGTGAATTTCTTCCTGGTTTTGACCCAGCTGGGCTTCTGTAGCGTTTATTTTGTGTTCCTGGCTGAGAACATTAAACAGGTATGTGCGACAGTAGTGCTCCAAAGTTTCATTTTCTCCATAGATAAGCAGATTTTCACTATGTGATCGAGCCAGAGCCAATGAAAACGAACGGAAAAACACATTTCCAGAATGAAGACCATCAGCAGCCAAACAGAATCTGGCTTTAAACATAACAGCCAATCAAATTTTTGTTTGGAATGAAGTCAAAGCTCAGTGTGTTCTTGTATAGGTGATGGAAGGAGCTCGTCTTAACTCTTCCGTGGAGACCGTCCCGTTATACTCCAATAGCTCAGAGGAGGACACTCTTTCTGCTGCGGGGCTGGATCTGCGGCTCTACATGGTCTTCCTCCTTCCCTTCATCATCGTGCTGACCTTCATCAGGGACCTGCGGAACATGGCCGTGCTCTCCGCCATCGCCAACCTCTGTATGGCCATCAGCCTCATCCTGATCTTCACTTATATACTCCACGTAAGTGTGTGTGTGTGTGTTGAGGCTGCATGATTGTGGGGGGAAAAATCTAATAGTGATTTTTGATAATTGATTTTTTAAAGCTGCAAGTTTGTTGTTATATAGCAATATGACTATTAAAATTTTTTTATTATTAAATAAGAAATATTAATATTGTAATACTTTATTTTACAGTAAGATATTTAGTAAGATCCCTCCCTTGCGATCTCCGACACGCCCGGTCTCCCTCCCTCGCGATCTCCGACACGCCCGGTCTCCCTCCCTCGCGATCTCTGACACGCCCGGTCTCCCTCCCTCGCGATCTCCGACACGCCCGGTCTCCCTCCCTCGCGATCTCCGACACGCCCGGTCTCCCTCCCTCGCGATCTCCGACACGCCCGGTCTCCCTCCCTCGCGATCTCCGACACGCCCGGTCTCCCTCCCTCGCGATCTCTGACACGCCCGGTCTCCCTCCCTCGCGATCTCCGACACGCCCGGTCTCCCTCCCTCGCGATCTCCGACACGCCCGGTCTCCCTCCCTCGCGATCTCCGACACGCCCGGTCTCCCTCCCTCGCGATCTCCGACACGCCCGGTCTCCCTCCCTCGCGATCTCCGACACGCCCGGTCTCCCTCCCTCGCGATCTCCGACACGCCCGGTCTCCCTCCCTCGCGATCTCCGACACGCCCGGTCTCCCTCCCTCGCGATCTCCGACACGCCCGGTCTCCCTCCCTCGCGATCTCCGACACGCCCGGTCTCCCTCCCTCGCGATCTCCGACACGCCCGGTCTCCCTCCCTCGCGATCTCCGACACGCCCGGTCTCCCTCCCTCGCGATCTCCGACACGCCCGGTCTCCCTCCCTCGCGATCTCCGACACGCCCGGTCTCCCTCCCTCGCGATCTCCGACACGCCCGGTCTCCCTCCCTCGCGATCTCCGACACGCCCGGTCTCCCTCCCTCGCGATCTCCGACACGCCCGGTCTCCCTCCCTCGCGATCTCCGACACGCCCGGTCTCCCTCCCTCGCGATCTCCGACACGCCCGGTCTCCCTCCCTCGCGATCTCCGACACGCCCGGTCTCCCTCCCTCGCGATCTCCGACACGCCCGGTCTCCCTCCCTCGCGATCTCCGACACGCCCGGTCTCCCTCCCTCGCGATCTCCGACACGCCCGGTCTCCCTCCCTCGCGATCTCCGACACGCCCGGTCTCCCTCCCTCGCGATCTCCGACACGCCCGGTCTCCCTCCCTCGCGATCTCCGACACGCCCGGTCTCCCTCCCTCGCGATCTCCGACACGCCCGGTCTCCCTCCCTCGCGATCTCCGACACGCCCGGTCTCCCTCCCTCGCGATCTCCGACACGCCCGGTCTCCCTCCCTCGCGATCTCCGACACGCCCGGTCTCCCTCCCTCGCGATCTCCGACACGCCCGGTCTCCCTCCCTCGCGATCTCCGACACGCCCGGTCTCCCTCCCTCGCGATCTCCGACACGCCCGGTCTCCCTCCCTCGCGATCTCCGACACGCCCGGTCTCCCTCCCTCGCGATCTCTGACACGCCCGGTCTCCCTTCCTCGCGATCTCCGACACGCCCGGTCTCCCTCCCTCGCGATCTCCGACACGCCCGGTCTCCCTCCCTCGCGATCTCCGACACGCCCGGTCTCCCTCCCTCGCGATCTCCGACACGCCCGGTCTCCCTCCCTCGCGATCTCCGACACGCCCGGTCTCCCTCCCTCGCGATCTCCGACACGCCTGGTCTCCCTCCCTCGCGATCTCCGACACGCCCGGTCTCCCTCCCTCGCGATCTCCGACACGCCCGGTCTCCCTCCCTCGCGATCTCCGACACGCCCGGTCTCCCTCCCTCGCGATCTCCGACACGCCCGGTCTCCCTCCCTCGCGATCTCCGACACGCCCGGTCTCCCTCCCTCGCGATCTCTGACACGCCCGGTCTCCCTCCCTCGCGATCTCTGACACGCCCGGTCTCCCTTCCTCGCGATCTCCGACACGCCCGGTCTCCCTCCCTCGCGATCTCAGACACGCTCGGTCTCCCTCCCTCGCGATCTCCGACACGCCCGGTCTCCCTCCCTCGCGATCTCCGACACGCCCGGTCTCCCTCCCTCGCGATCTCCGACACGCCCGGTCTCCCTCCCTCGCGATCTCCGACACGCCCGGTCTCCCTCCCTCGCGATCTCCGACACGCCCGGTCTCCCTCCCTCGCGATCTCTGACACGCCCGGTCTCCCTCCCTCGCGATCACCGACACGCCCGGTCTCCCTCCCTCGCGATCTCAGACACGCCCGGTCTCCCTCCCTCGCGATCTCCGACACGCCCGGTCTCCCTCCCTCGCGATCTCCGACACGCCCGGTCTCCCTCCCTCGCGATCTCCGACACGCCCGGTCTCCCTCCCTCGCGATCTCCGACACGGCCGGTCTCCCTCCCTCGCGATCTCTGACACGCCCGGTCTCCCTCCCTCGCGATCTCCGACACGCCCGGTCTCCCTCCCTCGCGATCTCCGACACGCCCGGTCTCCCTCCCTCGCGATCTCCGACACGCCCGGTCTCCCTCCCTCGCGATCTCCGACACGCCCGGTCTCCCTCCCTTGCGATCTCCGACACGCCCGGTCTCCCTCCCTCGCGATCTCCGACACGCCCGGTCTCCCTCCCTCGCGATCTCTGACACGCCCGGTCTCCCTCCCTCGCGATCTCCGACACGCCCGGTCTCCCTCCCTCGCGATCTCCGACACGCCCGGTCTCCCTCCCTCGCGATCTCTGACACGCCCGGTCTCCCTCCCTCGCGATCTCCGACACGCCCGGTCATTTATTTGACGTCAAGATGTCATTATGTTGATGTCATTACAATGTCAAGCTTTGTTAGCATTTGATGTCAATTCTACATCTATTTGACGTCAGGATGTCATGATGTTGATGTCATTTTAATGCTATTTTGATATTCAATATCAAGCTACGATATCAATTCAACATAAATGTGACAAACATTGATGTCAAAATTACATTGAAATGATATCAAAATATGTCAATAAATTTTGAAGTCAAGCATCACTCAATTTCAACCTAAATTTACAATGACTGACAACATACACATACTTTGAGATCTGATATGCTTTTATTTTTTTAAGCAGTGCAATACAGTGGGGGTGCTATGGATTCACACTTCCAGAGCTCTCAAGTGCCTGTAAAAGGGAACAAGAGAACAAGAAAGCAAACATTAAAATGGGCCCTGTCCATTAACATAACTAACGCTTAGTACCCATCAGTAGTAGGCTACTCTACAGTATATAGACAACTAAAAGATAACCCACATTATAGCCTAATCACATGCAGTAGTCAGAGATGCAGATGTGTACAATTAAATGATAATGTATCGAGTCAAACCTTTTGTTAATATCTGTTAAAAGTGTCATATGTCAGGATCTCATTTCACTGCTAGTAATCAGTCCACATTTTGTACTGAATTGTAAAAGGTGAACATTCATTTAAAGCCAGAGAGCAGCGATTTCAAAACATCACATTCGTCCGGGCTCTTCCCTATGTAGGCTAGTGGTGTCTCATTTCCATGGGGTCTAGTTTTACCCCTATGTCTTGCCACTCTGTTTCGAAGAACATGGTGTAGGGTTAAGGGTAAAACCAGAGAAATGGGATTGAGCCTAAATCTACATTGTTGTTTGCAGCAGCTCCTACCTTCCGGCACCCAGTGCCCCCTCTTCTGTCCGGCGCAGCGCGCAAATGGTTGACCATCAGGCTACCAATGGAAGCTTCTGTGATGCCGGGTTGTGACTTCTGGATGGCACCTGAAAAATTTAACAGCAATTGCCATTTATCTTGCTCATACTGATCAAAATAAAAATCATGTAGAGAATAGAGCTATAGGTGATGTAGGTGCACAAATAGAAAATATAATTACCTATCATGACCTTATAAAGTTCCATTCTTCTTGTCACCAGTCCCATCCATGTTCATTATGGACATGAGGCTATTTGTGAGCACTCTGTCAATAAAAATGGGAATAAACAAAGTTATACATGCTGTACAGCAAGAAATGTGAAATAATGTCCAGAGGTACATGCCTGTGTGCACACGTGTGTGGCTAAGTATTATTTATTAATAATAAAAATATTCTTCTATTCTTCTATTTAAAGCAGTGGTCTCAAACTCAATTCCTGGAGGGCCAGAGCTCTGCACAGTTTTGCTCCAACCCTAATCAAACACACCTGATCCAGCTAATCAAGGTCTTCAGGATTGCTAGAAACTTCCTTGCAGGTGTGAGTTTGAGCTGGTTGGAGCTAAACTGTGCAGAGCTGTGGCCCTCCAGGAATTGAGTTTGAGACCACTGATTTAAAGGATATACAGAAACAGTTTTCTAGTTTACCAAAGTGCTGTAGCCTAGGCCTTTTACAATTATAAAAAATTAAAAACACAATAACAACCCCAACAATAAGCTATACAAATGCAATACCCTATATCAATTTTGTTTCTTCATAATTCTATCTTTGTGGGGGCATTTGGCCCTCAAAATGTGGATTAAACACACACACACATATCCTATATATAAATCACAGACGCGAGTGTCAAAGAACCGATCAGAACGCCGCTGACACACTCCACTGATCCGTGTCGTACTGTGAATAGCGTGTTAAATACGTGTTAACGGAAAAAAAACCAATAACTAACTTCACTGCCACACTTGAATGACGCGTGACGTCTGACTCGACACTTCACTGCCTTGCGTGACGTCTGCATCTTAAATTGAATAGAAATAAATAGCAGAATAAAAAAAAATAAGACGTTGAGTGAGACGTTCATTGGGACGAGTGCATGTTGCAAAGTTATAATAAAGAGCCGATATGAACGCCATAGTCGCCGAATGGAACATTTCGAGCGCCATACTAAACGCCTGATTCGCGCTGCAGGACCTCTAGACGCGCGTAAACGCGTCTTTACATTGAAATCACTCGCGCCAGACGCTCTATTCGCGTTTGGTGTGAACGCACCATTAAAAAAAGATCATAACAGCTCGAAAGACGTCTATGGTCTCTCACTATAGTCCAGTCTAATTAGCACATTCCCAATTATTATTGTGAAGTTTACCGTGCTTGCAACTTCATCCCCACCCCCACCGCAGCCCCGAAAAAAAAAACCTTATCGGATCTAACGTTACACGATTCACATAAATGACATATTTTGATTCAAAACGGCGATTTTCGCTGAAAAGCGACTAGTTTGCAGGTATGACACACGTCAAATTTGTGCATTTTGTGCCCAGTAGAGACATGGCAAACTGACAAAGGAGACCTAGCTACATTTTTGAACGGAATCTCCCTGCTTTTGAAATGCGCGAACATTTCCACCAAGCGCTAGTAACACTGGCTGCACAGAATCAGATTATGCAGAAGCAGACCGCTACGAATCACTGACACACACACACACACACACATTGTTAAAATCATACGATGACTGCAGACAGTAATGCACTTCTTCCATTATACAGGAATGTAAACGTTACAGTTAAGCTAACCTCAGGTTAAGTTAGCTCGCTCGTTAACGTTAAAGATACGGCTGTGAAATTATTCGACATAATTCGTAAAATTACACCCATTAAAATTAAGTAGTCTATGTATAAGGTGGTGTATCAACATAATAACAACAATAGCATGCTAGTTGGTTACTTACCAGGATTTGGAAGTGAAAGAAATTGAATGAAGATCTCTGGCGCAGTTGAGCAGACAGAATGTGAGAGCGGTTATGCAGATCTGCTACTTTCCCGCGCGATATGGCCAGGATGTGACGTCTTTTTGTAGTCAATTTGTAGTCCATGATGATTATTTTAAAAATCAGATTAAAATTGACCTTTTATAGTATATGCAATTATAGTGTCTGCTGTCATTTTAAACGTGAACTAAATGTAAACAAGCTAGGATTTAAATAAATAAAAACACGCAAAATACATACACCTAGGCCTACAACTTTCAAGATCATTCAGGCTTTGTCTTTTAGCTGTTGAAAATGAGTCGCATTGATTTACAATGAGTTATATATATATATATATATATATATATATATATATATATATATTTTTTTTATATATATATATATATATATATATATATATATATATATATATATGAGTAATTTCAGACATTTTAGACATTGTTTTGACTTAAATTTCACATCAATTTGCTGTCTTATTTCCTGACATCAAATCAACATCGATTTAATGTCAGTGATATTGACCTGAGATGTAGGGACCAGAAAAAACATGTCATATTGATACCTTTGTTGGGCCTCTTTACAATCACAAGGAAATAATTACAAAATATAATGGAAATATGCATATTCATGCATGTCATACATGGTGGTCAAAATCTTGACTATTTGTTGATGTCAAATTGATGTCAAGGTGCCCGCTGGGTGGGCAGGGCTTAAAGTATTCCGGCCGGATTTCCGGCTTGAGGGCAGGTCCGGCCTCCGGCGAAGGCAAAATTTATTAATCACGCCCGTTTCACACATACTCCGTTTGCAGTGCGTATGCGGTGGTATTTTTTTACGTACCCAAGCTTTCACACTATGGCGGGCCGGAAGGTCCAAAAATATGACTAATGATTTGTCGTAGGTAGTCACTATACTACAGCCACTAGCTACTGACTTTCCCAGTGGTGGATCTGTATACGTACTCTCCTCACACAGCGGGCGACCCATTCTCCTCAGCGAGCGACTCACTTTCCTCAGCGAGCGACTCACTCTCCTCACACAGCGGGCGACCCATTCTCCTCAGCGAGCGACTCACTTTCCTCAGCGAGCGACTCACTCTCCTCACACAGCGGGCGACCCATTCTCCTCAGCGAGCGACTCACTTTCCTCACACAGCGGGCGACCCATTCTCCTCAGCGAGCGACTCACTTTCCTCAGCGAGCGACTCACTCTCCTCACACAACGGGCGACCCATTCTCCTCAGCGAGCGACTCACTTTCCTCACGCAGCGACTCACTCTCCTCAGCGAGCGACTCACTTTCCTCACACAGCGGGCGACCCATTCTCCTCAGCGAGCGACTCACTTTCCTCAGCGAGCGACTCACTCTCCTCAGCGAGCGACTCATTCTCCTCAGCGAGCGACTCCCTTTCCTCAGCGAGCGACTCCCTTTCCTCAGCGAGCGACTCACTCTCCTCAGCGAGCGACTCACTCTCCTCAGCGAGCGACTCACTCTCCTCAGCGAGCGACTCACTCTCCTCAGCGAGCGACTCACTCTCCTCACACAACGAGCGACCCATTCTCCTCAGCGAGCGATTCACTCTCCTCACACAACGGGCGACTCATTCTCCTCAGCGAGCGACTCACTTTCCTCAGCGAGCGACTCCCTTTCCTCACACAGCGAGCGACTCCCTTTCCTCACACAGCGAGCGACTCCCTTTCCTCACACAGCGAGCGACTCACTCTCCTCACACAGCGAGCGACTTACTCTCCTCACACAGCGGGCGACCCATTCTCCTCAGCAAGCGACTCACTTTCCTCACACAACGAGCGACTCCCTTTCCTCACACAGCGAGCGACTCACTCTCCAAACACAGCGGGCGACCCATTCTCCTCAGCGAGCGACTCCCTTTCCTCACACAGCGAGCGACTCCCTTTCCTCACACAGCGGGCGACTCCCTTTCCTCACACAGCGAGCGACTCCCTTTCCTCACACAGCGGGCGACCCATTCTCCTCAGCGAGCGACTCACTCTCCTCACACAGCGGGCGACCCATTCTCCTCAGCGAGCGACTCACTCTCCTCACACAGCGGGCGACCCATTCTCCTCAGCGAGCGACTCACTCTCCTCACACAACGGGTGACTCCAATAGCACTTTCCTCACACAGCTGGCGACTCACTCATGTAGGCTGCGTTGACCTAATATTATAATAAAATCTCTACCAATTTAAAATACTATGATGGTGCAATAACTAACAGTAAAGTGTTAAATTTTTGTGTTGTGAAAGTCATTTATTCTGAACCAATCATCATAAATTGATTCTCATTGGATTTTTGTTTTTTTACATTTATAAAGGCAATTTCCCCCTAACTGTCATCTTTCATGTCAAATTCTATACATTTTAAGTCACTAGGCCTATATGGAATTTACCAATCAAATTGACTAGTATAAAAAAAGAGAAAACTGCAGAGAAAACAGAATCTGCATTAGAGGTGGCATTTATAAAAAAAATAATCCAAAACAAGCATAAAAAACATTGTTTAACCACTTTAAAGGCACACTATGCAGGAATTCTTTTTTTGTCAAACAACGACCCCTAGAGTCGCTGTGGAATAGCATACTTGCACTGTCGTAAATGCCCCCCCACCCCCCACACTGGTACCTGTTCGGTAGGATAGAAGCGTCGGGCATGCAACAGGCACAGATAGACTCGCAAGATATTGACCAGGTAATGTTTCACGATTTCATACAAATATTAGGCTACTGCATAGTCTACTGAACTACTGATGATGGTAAAAGGATAATAATAACTATATGTCAAGTGATAGACTACTTTATAATAATAAAGTAGCCTACCGCGTTTGCTGGCTTATAACGTTTTTACATGATTGGTGCTAAATCACAAGTAAATAGCCTATAGTCTAGGACTACTGTATAATTTCATTTGTGTTTTTGATTGTAATGTAAACATTACAAAATGCCAGATGACATAAATAAAGTGAAATGTAGGTCGCATTATTTCATAACATTCGCCGTTGTGATGTCATTAGACATGATTATTGCAATTTCTCATAATAATTTGCAAATTGTGCTCGTTTACACTTTTTACAACCTCTAGGCTTAACTTTATTTGTGTCCTGATAACTTTGTGAGATATTGACAACTGTTCTCATGATAATCTCATGATAAATTATCGGACTGGTCTAATTATCAACAATGGATGAATGAACAATGGATGAATGCCGTAAAGCATTTCGTGATTCTCGCGAGATTTGTCGGGGGCGCTTCTCTCAAACTTGCATTGCTGGTTTTTCCAGCGGCGTCCCCCCCAAGCTTTACTACCAGGATGATTCGCCCTAATATGAGTTTGTTTACCACCGAAATGACTTTGAAGCTGTTATATTAAGGTAAAATTCCTGCATAGTGTGCCTTTAAAATAAACACTGTAAAGCTTCTGTGGATTTTATCAATTATCTTTAAAATAGAATATTCTGAAAAAGTGACTTTCCATTTTTGCTGATTCACATTGGTATCAAAATAGGTAAAACACATTTCATAGTTACATACACCATTATATTTGGGAAATATCACATTAAACTCTAAACAACCAAGATAAATATATGTCTACCTCAAATGTAACACTGTAGCCTATCTGTACATCCGCATCAGGGGAAAAACATTATCTCATTCACGGTAGAGAAAGATGCACGTAGGCTACACAGGAAAGGTAACCGTGAAGACACTGAAATTAACAAAACACAGCTGTCATAACAATCACAAATACACTTACATTGCTGTAAATTAGTTTTAATGAATGAATGGCTTGCTCTAACTGTTGCTCTGGTCTTTGTCAACAACACGCACTTGCACCCCCTGCTGGTGAGGTCGACTAACAGCAGATGGAGATTATGCTCGGTAATCTACTGCTTTTCCTGCAGTTCCTGGATGTCAACGTTGAATTTACTGTTGAATTTGAACCACTGAATTTGTGGAAGCAAATTTGCTAAGCGAAATAAAATGGACCGAAAATTGCCTGTTGAATATAGGTTGTATTTTTAATCAGTTTGAATATTTTGGAAGTGAAATATGAAAGGTGAATATGGGTTATTGAATTTTGATTAATGAAAATGTGTTTGAAATGTTTTGAATTGAAACATTCACAGTTTTAAATATTCAACCATATTGAATTTCAGCCCATAAAAATGCAAGCCCTAAAAATGCAATGCAAGCATGGTTTATGCAATAAAAAAATTTTCCAAGTAGTGCAATTCAACAGGCTTTTGGCATTATTTTACTGCCAGCTGCGCTAACGCAGCCTACATGAGTGAGTCGCCAGCTGAGGAAAGTCAGCTGAGGAAAGCCCGTTGCGTGAGGAAAGTGAGTCGCTCGCTGAGGAGAATGGGTCGCCCGTTGTGTGAGGAGAGTGAGTCGCTCGCTGAGGAAAGTGAGTAGCTCGCTGAGGAAAATGGGTCGCCCGCTGTGTGAGGAGAGTGAGTCGCTCGCTGAGGAAAGTGAGTCGCCCGCTGTGTGTGAGTCGCTCGCTGAGGAAAGTGAGTAGCTCGCTGAGGAAAATGGGTCGCCCGCTGTGTGAGGAGAGTGAGTCGCTCGCTGAGGAAAGTGAGTCGCTCGCTGAGGAAAGTGAGTCGCTCGCTGAGGAGAATGGGTCGCCCGTTGTGTGAGGAGAGTGAGTCGCTCGCTGAGGAAAGTGAGTCGCTCGCTGAGGAGAATGGGTCGCCCGCTGTGTGAGGAGAGTGAGTCGCTCGCTGAGGAAAGTGAGTCGCCCGCTGTGTGTGAGTCGCTCGCTGAGGAAAGTGAGTAGCTCGCTGAGGAAAGTGAGTCGCTCGCTGAGGAGAATGGGTCGCCCGCTGTGTGAGGAGAGTGAGTCGCTCGCTGAGGAGAATGGGTCGCCCGCTGTGTGAGGAGAGTACGTATACAGATCCACCGCTGGCCTATCAGTGGGAAAGTCAGTAGCTAGTGGCTGTAGTATAGTGACTACCTACGACAAATCATTAGTCATATTTTTGGACCTTCCGGCCCGCCATATCACACTGCACGCGGGTGCGGTCCGTCGATCCGTTGCAGGTGCGGTGCGTATACAGCAGTGCAGAGATCTTTTCCGCACCGAGTCTATTTTTGCTGTGCTGCACGCGCAGAATTAAAGTGGCAGCGCATTGTTCACATTAAAAGAAACATAGATTGACAAGAAACTGTATTAATTTTATCATATACGCATAATTACAGTTAGTGTGTTCAACGGTTACTAAATTACAGGGTCAAGAAAAACAAAAAAGTATGATTATAGTCCCAAAAGTTGCAAAATGCCATCATATATGATTTTTTTCCCCTCAAAAAGTACATGATATATATTTTGGGGAGGGGGCGGGGGGAAACTACATATCAAACAAAGAATCACAATGATTAAAATTAATTTACATACTGTTACAATGTCTTAAACAATGTCAAAGTTAACGTTTGGATTTAAAAACAAAATTACTTAGCCATTTTCGATTTTGTGGCACACAGAAACTGCGGATCAGTACCGCACTGCAAACGCAGCATGAAAGCACTATAGCGCGTGCTACTCCTGTAACGTATACGCACCGCAACACGCACCGCATACGCACTGCAAACGGAGTATGTGTGAAACGGGCGTCAGGCTGCAAATTACAGTCGGAGGCACTTTCGGCGCGGACGCGCTTGGAAAAAACGAGTGCGCCGCTTCCATTATGAGCGCGCATACCGCGCGGCTGCATTTGAAACTGGGAACTTGAATACGGTTTAATATTTTCGAGTCAATTGATTTCACCTACCAATCATATGAGAGGAGCGCAGCTCTAACTAACGTCACAAGCCTATCAGAAGCAGAGCAGGGCGGGTCCTGGCAACAGTGTGATTGAGATCTATACGGCACGGCGTCGTCGGTGAAAGCATGGAGCGCAGAACTCCAGAAACAACTTCAGGTGACTTTAATGTCATCGTGGATGAAAAGAAAGAAAGGAGATGTGAGTTGGTTGATTTCGTAAATTAGCTCAGGTCAGCATAATCATATTTTCTGTCTACACCTTTTGATGTTAGCCTTATGTTGACTGAGCTAACATAACATACACCGCTGCTAACTTCAGACTGTTAGTTAAATATTTAATGTAGAACATTCTGTGTAGCTTACTAAAAAAAAAAAAAACATTATGTGTAGGCCTACCATGAAAACGAGTCCACTTTAAACCGCTTCATTTTCTGTCAGCAATGTATGACAAGTAGCTGCTAACGTTAGTGCTGTTAACGTATGCGATTTTCTTTTTTTTTTTGTCCAGCTTTAATGTTTTAAAATATTTAACACAATTAACGCTGCATCCGTTCTTTGTCATTCTTTAGCTAGGGTTATGATCACGCTCTTATTAGTTATTAGTTTGTCCACCAAATGCTTTAAACCTTTTATGTGCGACAAGACAAAAGAGAACGCGCTTCAGTAAATGTCCTCCTGACACACACACACACATACAAGGCACAAAAAGTCGCGAGCCAGTATCGAATTCTCTTTCGCGCTTGAACGAACAATAACACACACATTTATGCCAAAATGTCCGTTTTGTCGTGTATCCTCACAAGAATCAATCATTATTAACCTTAAATGAGTTAAATAAAATCTTAAATGGAAGTAAAGAGAATGAGACGCGTGAGATCATGTCACCAGCTGTAGATCTTAAAGTGACAGTAGCCACTAATTCTGTCTGTCAGTAAAGTTAACCTAAAGGCGGGGTACACGGTGCGAATTCTGACGGTCGGAAGATCGTATGTCCACGCACACTTTACGAGTGAGTTTATCCGAAAATCGTACGGAGGCAGTGATATACAACACGATTTTACGACCTGCTGAATTCCGAAGAAATCGCACGAAGTTCCGCACCAAAAACTCTCTCATAACTGCATATAAAATATTGATACAAGCCGTGATTATTTTGCTACATATATAGGCTCGTTTTCAGCACCGGTAAACGGACGTCCGGTCACCCTTGTGTGTGTGTGGATGAGTTAAAAAAAAACTTAGTTATGGTAGGCTACACATTCAAAAATAAAATTTCAAGCTCTCTGAATGATTAATTAGCCGTTTAAACCACCTCATCATGTGAGTGTTTGCAATTCATTTTGCTGCGAGAAGCTAGCGCAGTGAACGGGGCTTGAGTGAGCTTGAGCGCGTTGTGAGTGAGGGCGCGGGTGCCAGATCCACATAATGGAAAGGTGACAGTAGTATTCTGGACTTGTGTTTTGGATTAATGTCACAGTTTAGGAAGTTATTAAAGTGGTTCGTGATATATTAATCTTATTTACAAAACACAAACTTTGAACTTATTTCGGATTTTTATCATTTCTTTGTTTTTGTTTGTTTTTTTGCTTGTTTTTCGTAGCAATATCTGGCAACATTGTTCTGTCGGCATTAATAAAAAAAAAGATTAGGCTGTAGACAAACTGTAATTGCTGTTAGGAAGATACAAACGCAATGATCATCGTGACGTGTAATCTGTAAGAAATGTATAACACTATCAAAAACAATAGCATAATACAGATCTGTATGTTACAGAATGAAATATGCCAAATACTGGCCAGCAGGAACACAGCAGATGCTGTTTAGTTAACCTTTCACAAAGTCATCATAAAAACATTAATTGAAGCAGTGTTTCTAGTAGTCCACACCATTTTCGTCCTTCTTCTGTGGATTTCCAGAGCTCCTGATTGGTCAAATTCAGATAGATCGACAAATCGGCTCATTCAACCGCACACACCTCACAAATGCAAGCCGACAGCTCCCGAACTTTTTCGACATGCTTAAAAATTATCGGGAGGTCGAGAGTTGCTCTGCTCGGCTCGTATCGTGTGCGAGGAAGATACGATTCGAGCCCGATTCGAGCCGAGCCGAGCAACATGCGAGCATAACCGATTTACACGCGATTTCTCCCGAGTGAAAAAAATCATCTGCGAGCTCGTAAAACAGCAAAAAATCGCACCGTGTACGCCCGCCTTAAGAACAAAGGGAACAGAAAAAAACTACTAACTACTCTTTTACTAAAGAGCTCTTGTAGCTTCAATAAGGATTAATCTAATTTAATTTATAATTTATTCAGTGCAGACTATTTTATAACCCTAAAATTTTATTTGGGGAAAGAATTTTCATCGAGACATCATTAGCTATATTAATATCAGTGATACTGGCCTTCATTAATAAAAAGATGCCATTAAGATACAGCCGTAATACTTGAAAATAAATGGTTCCATTTGAAGGTAAGTCCGTCTGTGCAGTCCCCAAACTTTTCATTTTGTAAAAGGCCTTTTTTTAAAGTGAATTTCGTTTTGTATAAATTGTATCTTAATTTCAATAATTTTATCAACCAATTGCCTGGATTTAATAAATAAGAATCAAATATAGCAGACAACATAATCATGACATGATCGTGCACTGGCGCGCCGCGGTCACTTGCATTGAAATCTCATCATAAATTTAACGAAACTGAGTGTATGCCTCACAGACATGACAGATAGGCTTATATCTAAATAAAGCTTGAAATTTCATTAAACGAAACAATTCAAAACGAAAAAAAATAGGCCACTCGCTGATTATTTAATCCATGATGTGCATTTCTCTCTATGCGCGTTCATACGGAGATGGCGATCATCAAATTCATTAAACGAAACAATGCAAAACGAAAAGAAAAAGGCTAGCCTATACCTTCTGATTATGTAATCCATGATTTGCATTTCTCTCTATATATGCGCGTTCACTAGGAGATGGCGATCGTCAACTTAATCTTTGCAGCAGACACTGACAGAAAAGTTGTATTAATAAAAATCAATGGATGCGTGTCACCGGATTTACAAATGCACTTGTTGCTTGTTAATTTAATTTAAATTAATTAATAAAATGAATACTTTAATTGTCATAATTAAAATAATTAAATATTATTAAGTGTCCCATTTTTGCTCATTTATAAATAGTATTTATATCTACCTCCCCCTCAGCACCTGGGTTAAAAAATTATTTGGCGCCACCATATTATAACGGCCCATTAAAAAAAGGCCTCGGCTCATAATTACATTTAATGCCGTCAGCCGGGATCAGACACAACGTGCACGGGTTGGCCTTGATTTTTGTTTTGATTTTTTTTTTTGCCCGATCTGGTATTCAGTTTCTGAACGGTGTAGGCACAAGCCAACAGTTTGGTGACGCTGTCTGAGCCTTATGTCATAATTTTTAATTAGTCACGGTAATACCGTATACCCCGGTAAAATAGGGAGGAGGTTTGACGGTATCAAAATTTGGATACCGCCCAAGCCTACCTCCCTCCCTCGCGATCTCCGACACGCCCGGTCTCCCTCCCTTGATCTCCGACACGCCCGGTCTCCCTCCCTCCCTCGCGATCTCCGACACGCCCGGTCTCCCTCCCTCCCTCGCGATCTCCGACACGCCCAGTCTCCCTCCCTCCCTTGATCTCCGACACGCCCGGTCTCCATCCCTCCCTCGCGATCTCTGACACGCCCGGTCTCCATCCCTCCCTCGCGATCTCTGACACGCCCGGTCTCCCTCCCTCGCGATCTCCGACACGTCCTGTCTCCCTCCCGCGCGATCTCCGACACGCCCGGTCTCCCTCCCTCCCTCCCTCGCGATCTCCGACATGCCCGGTCTCCCTCCCTCGCGATCTCCGACACGCCCGGTCTCCCTCCCTCGCGATCTCCAACACGCCCGGTCTCCCTCCCTCGCGATCTCCGACACGTCCTGTCTCCCTCCCTCGCGATCTCCGACACGCCCGGTCTCCCTCCCTCCCTCGCGATCTCCGACACGCCCGGTCTCCCTCCCTCCCTCGCGATCTCCGACACGCCCGGTCTCCCTCCCTCCCTCCCTCACGATCTCCGACACGCCTGGTCTCCCTCCCTCCCTCGCGATATCCGACACGCCCGGTCTCCCTCCCTCCCTTCCTCGCGATCTCCAACGCGCCCGGTCTCCCTCCCTCGATCTCCGACACGCCCGGTCTCCCTCCCTCGATCTCCGACACGCCCGGTCTCCCTCCCTCGATCTCCGACACGCCCGGTCTCCCTCCCTTGATCTCCGACACGCCCGGTCTCCCTCCCTCGATCTCCGACACTCCCGGTCTCCCTCGCGATCTCCGACACGCCCGGTCTCCCTCCCTCCCTCGCGATCTCCGACACGCCCGGTCTCCCTCCCTCCCTCGCGATCTCCGACACGTCCTGTCTCCCTCCCTCGCGATCTCCGACACGCCCGGTCTCCCTCCCTCCCGCGCGATCTCCGACACGCCCGGTCTCCCTCCCTCCCTCCCTCGCGATCTCCGACATGCCCGGTCTCCCTCCCTCGCGATCTCCGACACGCCCGGTCTCCCTCCCTCGCGATCTCCAACACGCCCGGTCTCCCTCCCTCGCGATCTCCGACACGTCCTGTCTCCCTCCCTCGCGATCTCCGACACGCCCGGTCTCCCTCCCTCCCTCGCGATCTCCGACACGCCCGGTCTCCCTCGCGATCTCCGACACGCCCGGTCTCCCTCCCTCCCTCGCGATCTCCGACACGCCCGGTCTCCCTCCCTCCCTCGCGATCTCCGACACGCCTGGTCTCCCTCCCTCCCTCGCGATATCCGACACGCCCGGTCTCCCTCCCTCCCTTCCTCGCGATCTCCAATGCGCCCGGTCTCCCTCCCTCGATCTCCGACACGCCCGGTCTCCCTCCCTCGATCTCCGACACGCCCGGTCTCCCTCCCTCGATCTCCGACACGCCCGGTCTCCCTCCCTTGATCTCCGACACGCCCGGTCTCCCTCCCTCGATCTCCGACACTCCCGGTCTCCCTCGCGATCTCCGACACGCCCGGTCTCCCTCCCTCCCTCGCGATCTCCGACACGCCCGGTCTCCCTCCCTCCCTCGCGATCTCCGACACGCCCTGTCTCCCTCCCTCGCGATCTCCGACACGCCCGGTCTCCCTCCCTCCCTCGCGATCTCCGACACGCCCGGTCTCCCTCCCTCCCTCCCTCCCTCGCGATCTCCGACACGCCCGGTCTCCCTCCCTCCCTCCCTCGCGATCTCCGACACGCCCGGTCTCCCTCCCTCCCTCCCTCGCGATCTCCGACACGCCCGGTCTCCCTCCCTCCCTCGCGATCTCCGACACACCCGGTCTCCCTCCCTCCCTCCCTCGCGATCTCCGACACGCCCGGTCTCCCTCCCTCCATCCCTCCCTCGCGATCTCCGACACGCCCGGTCTCCCTCCCTCGATCTCCAACACTCCCGGTCTCCCTCGCGATCTCTCGCGATCTCCGACACGCCGGTCTCCCTCCCTCCCTCGCGATCTCCGACACGCCCGGTCTCCCTCCCTCCCTCGCGATCTCCGACACGCCCGGTCTCCCTCCCTCGATCTCCGACACTCCCGGTCTCCCTCGCGAACTCCGACACGCCCGGTTTCCCTCCCTTCCTCGCGATCTCCGACACGCCCGGTCTCCCTCCCTCCCTCCGACACGCCCCGTCTCCCTCCCTCGCAATCTCCGACACGCCCCGTCTCCCTCCATCGCAATCTCCGACACGCCCCGTCTCCCTCCCTCGCGTGCGATCTCCGACACCCCCGGTCTCCCTCCCTCGCGTACGATCTCCGACACGCACGGTCTCCCTCCCTCGATCTCCGACACGCCCGGTCTCCCTCCCTCGATCTCCGACACTCCCGGTCTCCCTCCCTTCCTCGCGATCTCCGACACCCTCGGTCTCCCTCCCTCCCTCCCTCGCAATCTCCGACACGCCCCGTCTCCCTCCCTCGCAATCTCCGACACGCCCCGTCTCCCTCCCTCGCAATCTCCGACACGCCCCGTCTCCCTCCCTCACGCGTGATCTCCAAAACACGCCCCGTCTCCCTCCCTCACGCGTGATCTCCAAAACACGCCCGGTCTCCTTCCCTCCCTCGCGATCTCCGACACGCCCGGTCTCCCTCCCTCCCTCGCGATCTCCGACACGCCCGGTCTCCCTCCCTCCCTCGCGATCTCCGACACGCCCAGTCTCCCTCCCTCCCTCGCGATCTCCGACACGCCCGGTCTCCCTCCCTCGCGATCTCCGACACGCCCGGTCTCCCTCCCTCGCGATCTCCGACACGCCCGGTCTCCCTCCCTCCCTCCCTCCCTCCCTCGCGATCTCCGACACGCCTGGTCTCCCTCCCTCCCTCGCGATATCCGACACGCCCGGTCTCCCTTCCTCGCGATCTCCGACACGCCCGGTCTCCCTCCCTCGATCTCCGACACGCCCGGTCTCCCTCCCTCGATCTCCGACACTCCCGGTCTCCCTCGCGAACTCCGACACGCCCGGTTTCCCTCCCTTCCTCGCGATCTCCGACACGCCCGGTCTCCCTCCCTCCCTCCGACACGCCCCGTCTCCCTCCCTCGCAATCTCCGACACGCCCCGTCTCCCTCCATCGCAATCTCCGACACGCCCCGTCTCCCTCCCTCGCGTGCGATCTCCGACACCCCCGGTCTCCCTCCCTCGCGTACGATCTCCGACACGCACGGTCTCCCTCCCTCGATCTCCGACACGCCCGGTCTCCCTCCCTCGATCTCCGACACTCCCGGTCTCCCTCCCTTCCTCGCGATCTCCGACACCCTCGGTCTCCCTCCCTCCCTCCCTCGCAATCTCCGACACGCCCCGTCTCCCTCCCTCGCAATCTCCGACACGCCCCGTCTCCCTCCCTCGCAATCTCCGACACGCCCCGTCTCCCTCCCTCACGCGTGATCTCCAAAACACGCCCCGTCTCCCTCCCTCACGCGTGATCTCCAAAACACGCCCGGTCTCCTTCCCTCCCTCGCGATCTCCGACACGCCCGGTCTCCCTCCCTCCCTCGCGATCTCCAACACGCCCGTCTCCCTCCCTCGCGATCTCCGACACGCCCGGTCTCCCTCCCTCGCAATCTCCGACACGCCCGGTCTCCCTCCCTCGCGATCTCCGACACGCCCGGTCTCCCTCCCTCGAGATCTCCGACACGCCCGGTCTCCCTCCCTCGCAATCTCCGACACGCCCCGTCTCCCTCCTTCCCATATCGCGATTTCAGTTTTATTTCATACTCTCATATTATTTCAGTCTCATATATCCACTTTTGTTGTCAGAAATGCTCATTGTGCAGCCTGGGAGCACGACTGATACAAGCCTGTGCATACAAACGCTCACAAATTGCATGAAGCCACCAAATCAGATTTGAGTCATTTTTCTATGTATCAAATTGTGAAGGCTGTGGGTGGCTGGTACGTCTGAGCCTGACTCTTGATCTTTAAATATATTGTTCCTGTAAGTGTGTGTGCATCTTTCAGCCTTTATACTAGAAAGAAAGACTGCAATTATAGTCATGTGAAACTATATCATGTCTTTTATCATCTCCAACTGTCTGTAGGATGTGGGCGATCCCAGAAGCCTGCCATATGCCTCCACATGGCGGAAGTTTCCCTTCTTCTTTGGAACAGCTATATTTGCTTTTGAGGGAATTGGAGTGGTGAGTTTATGATTCAGGTTTTATTTATTTGATTTCAATAGATCTAGTATTTTTTTATTGGTATCGAATAAGGGATAATAATAATGGAAAATTTTATTGCTTCGTCCAGTCATTTCATGTTTTTTTTTTTTTTTCACTGAGCTTGTTGCAATGTAGTATGGGATTTTCTCTGCAAAGGTTACATTTCCATAAATATATTTTGGCAGATGCTTTTATCCATAGCGACTTGCATATTTTCAGTGCAGTATTAATATTACAAAACAGTTTTTTGAATATTTTCTTCTTTAGAACAACTTAAAGGGGCTATATGTAAGAATATTTGTGTATAATCACTTTTTTTTTTATTGCCAGTGTGTGAACAGTTTGTAACGAAACTTAAAAACTTCCTAGGTCGTCTTTGAAAGCCTGTAGACTGATTTTTATGTGAAGGACTCAGGACGTTTTTTCCCAGGAAAAACAAAAGGATGTGACGTTTACATGCTCCCGCGGGCCTCTCTACTGTTCAGTGGCACGTGCAACGAATGCTTATACAATGTTCAGGATAATAAAGAAAAAGCCATTCTGTACTGTAATGTTAATGTGTCATGCTAAGAAAAGCGATAATTCAAACTATAGTCTCACTGACAGATCTATGTAGTCTATAGCCTCAAATATACTTATTAATCAAACTATCATAACAGTAATTTTAATGACCTCGATGGCGGTGAATCACAGAGCTGCTGCTAACATCCACATCACTATAATCAGATGCTCTTAACTGCTGTCATTTTTGTTGTTTATTTTGTTATTGAGAGGGAAACCTTGAATCACGTTCAGTCTCTTATTGTTCGTGCTCACAAAACATACAAGTTGCTAATAACAAGCGTTTCTGAATTCTACATATATCCCATTTAATATACATTTATAATGTATATTTTTTACAAAAAAGTAAACTCTGCTGTAAGTAGGTGATGGTAAATTTGACATTACGCTCTTCTGACCATCAAAATTCATCCATTTCTATTGAAAAGTCATCAAAGACAATAGTGGATTTTTTTCTTTCGCAATTAGAGCAAATGGTAATGCAAAAATTATATTTGCTATGTATTCTCTCTGGAGTGTGCATGTGATGCCCGGAACAATGCTTCATCTACCAATCAGTCTTCTGTATGTCCTGTTTTGTTTGTGTAGGTTCTTCCGTTAGAGAATCAAATGAGCGAACCGAAACGATTCCCTAAAGCCCTCAACATCGGCATGGGCGTCATCATCGTGCTTTATGTGACCCTGGCGACGCTGGGCTACCTCTGCTTCAGAGACGACATCAAAGGAAGCATCACACTCAACCTCCCGCATGATTCCTGGTAACATGCGCTCAAACTTGCTTAAAAAGTCATCGAAGTGGTGGTGTGGGTGAAAATATAATCATATATGCACATGCTATGGCACGTTAGTGCTCATGTGGGAAAAACGGGTTCAAGTCTGGCCTGCATCATTGTTCCCATTCGACTCCCTTCTCATGCTTTTCCGTCCTCTTTCAACTACCTGCCACTAAAAGTGGCAAATGCTGAAAAATCAAAATGTAAAGCGTCCCATCCGTCAAATCTGAGTGCTTGATTCGAATCAATGTAGTTATCGCAGCACTCTTCCATAGTGGCGTTAAATTCAGAGAAGTAATGTGAAACTCCTCATCTCTCGTCCTCCGCTCTCCCCTGCGTTTCACTGTCAGAAACGTCTCGAGTGATTAATCGCAGCTCGGAGCGACTTAAGATCAAATTACCAACAAGTCAAAACCAGCTGCTTTCAAGTTTAGCTTTAACTAAAGGCTGCCATTTCCAACTAACTTCCATTGAGACTTTTATTAGCAGTTAACGTATTTCTAGATCTCATTAGTATCCTGTCAGCCGAGGACAGTCTGTCACCAGAGCCAATATCTGATTCAGCAAATCGGCTGCTGCCATTTAAAGCAGTGACACTGAAGACTGGAGTAATGATGCTGAAAATTCAGCTTTGATCACAGGAATAAATTACATTTGACTATATATTCAGATATTTTAAATTATAATAATATTTCACAATGTTACTGTTTTAATATATTTTGGATAAATTAAAGCATGGTGTGGGTTAATGGTTTTTCAAAAAGTCTCAGTTTCTGTGTTGTTTCCTTTGAAGTCATGTGTTGAAATGGTGCATTGCATCACTGACATTCCTCAACCCGTAATTGCACATTCTGTGATTTCTGATGTGTGTGTGTGTGTTGCAGGTCCAATCAGCTGGTGAAGGTCTTGTACTCGTTCGGCGTGTTTGTGAGTTTTGCAGTGCAGTTTTTCGTGCCGGCAGAGATCCTGGTTCCGCCTGTGTGCGAGCGCATCAGAAAGAGCTGGAGACGGGCGGCTGATCTCAGCCTTAGAGCGGTGCTCGTCTGCCTCACCTGTGAGTGCACACACACACAGATAGACATGCGCACACACAGACACACTCAGACACGCGCACACACACAGACACGCACACACACAGACATGCACACACGCACAGACAGACACACACACGTGCACACACACACAGACAAGCACATGCACACACAATCTCACATATAGACACGCACACAGACACACAAACACGCACATGCACACATAACGTGTTAAAGACAACAAAATCGTCACTTCTTGAGAAATTGACATCTGACATCCATAAAACATCTGTAATAAACATGGAAGTTCCTGCAGTCGGGGAAGAAACTGGCTCTTTTTTCCTCCATCATGTGACAACCCAACACACACTGTCATGTTATCCAGTATGAGGACGCTTCTGGGAGGGAATTAAACCAAATCATTCTGATGACAGACTTTGGCTCAGGCGTTTCAGAACGACATTTGAGATGCTGTGCGTTGAAATCGCTCCACTGGTTAGTCCAGTTATCCAATCATCCACTTTTGAGGCAAAGTCAGGTGACTTTTTTTGTTGCGCATCGAGGGATTTATTTCGTAAACGTGTCCCCAATTGAGCGCATACGTTTTTTAAATTAATTTGCATCCTGGCGTTTCCATAATTTTTTATGAGATAACACAACATTTGCATAAAATAGGGGACTGGTGACATAGTTATAGTCACATCTTTCATAATGAAAGCAGTCCCTGAGTGCATTGTGCCGAGCTCAGTGAAAACAAAAACATCCAAGATAGTGAATATGAGTTTGTTCTGCCTATGTAGGAAACTCATCTTGTGTTATGCTTCTCCATCTTCATCATCCGCTTTGTTTCCCTCCTATATTATCTGCACTCGCTCCACCCATCCATCCTTTAGTTGTTGTTGGTTTTTTTTGCTTCCCTCATCTTTTTCCCCCTATTCCTATCTTCTCCTCATCTTAATCATCCATCTAGTATTCATTGGTGATGAGAGGCGAGATAGTGGAGGTTTGTACCCCTCCCAAAAATGATGGATGGATCCTGTGAACCATTGTAAACCTGAAGGTTTTTGGATTACCTTGATATATGTTTTTTATCTTTGGAAAAATTGAGTCTGCCACTGAACCGTGAACCACCCAGAGACCTAAAATATGAAAATAAATATTTGTTTAACACCGGCAGTCATGCAGGGACAAGTGAGAGAGTGTTGCTGTGAAGAAAGAGAAGGAAAGAGGAAGAGTGCACGTTGCAAGAATTGTGTTCGCATGCCGGAGAGTGAATGGAAAAGTGAGTGATAGTGTGTTTTTGTATTCAAAACGGAGAAAAATGGAGTGAGACTGTGTGAAACGCAAGCCGATTTCATGCTGTGTGTATATTTAATTCTATTTAATTTAGTTTACAATTATCTTTCTATCAGTTTTTCTAATATCTATCTAGCTAATAGCTAAATTCTATCGTTCCATTTATTTATCGTTCCATTTATCCTATAGCCATTTTCATCTCTATCTCTTTTTAGCGTCAACATTCTAGCTAACTATCCATTGTTCTATCTATTGCTATCATATCAGCAATTAATGTATGATTAATTAGATTAATATTAACTGTTGTTAATAGTAACCATCATTCTACCAGTTGTTCTAACCACCTATTGTTTTATTTGTTTTTGCTCTTTATTATTCTAGCTATTTTCTAGCAATCTATCTTTCTTGCAATCTACCATTCCAGCAATTTATATTGTTGTATCCATCTATCATTCTATGAAAATACAATCCTCCTTCCCTCCCCAGTGTCTCTGTTCACTATTCATTTGTCAGTCTTTTTTTCTATCCATCTCTCTAGTCTCCTAGGACATATCACATTCTCCACTTATAAGATTTCTTTTATTGCATCCATGACTCTTTTTCTTTTGTCCTGACCTTTCAGTCATTCGCTACTCTCCGTCTCTCTCTTTTCCTCTCTCTGTTCAAAGGTTTAAGTTGCAACATGCCGACATAAAAGAAACATGAATGCCTTGTAAATCCATTTTTTAAAGAACAGAACTTAGTGGCGTTTCTTAAAAACTTTTGAGTTAAATGTTCACGTTAATTCACTGCATTGATTTATATTTCCGAATTATGCATTTCTGAGTAAAGCAATTGTCGGTGGGAAATGATTACTTGATTTTATCCATTGGGGTTTGATTGGTTTATTGGCCAAGATATTATTGGTTAAGAAAGGCATTACATTTTGATGAAAGATTATGAAAACCATTTTTTTTGTTTACCATGAAATGTGCCGGTGAGCCGTGTACAATGAGACTATGGACATTTATTAGGAAAGAAAAATATCAGGGTTCCTACTTGGAAATTATTTAAATTAGAAATGGAAACAAAAGTAAAACAAATATTTAAAAGGCCTGGAAAAATCTTCCGAATAAATAAAATTTTGAAATCCTTCACGTCTTAAAAATTGCCAAAATAAATATAAATGTTTCTAGTTATGCACAGCTCTAAATTATTTATTTGCCTCCAAATTGCTGTTTTTCAGTGCAAAACTTGAAAAGTATATAAATAGTTGGTCAAAAGGCAATGGGAAGCCAGAAATGGGGTCAATCGTTTATTTTATTAATTTTAATTTACATATGTCTTTAATAATAATACATAATTTATGGATACAAAAAGTAGTTGCGTATTAGTCATATCATTTTTTATATATATATATATATATTTATTTATTATATGACTAATAATGATATAAAGTTTATGGATATAGAGTTTTAAGGATAAAAATACATTTAAATTAACAGAAAATGTAAATAAATAAATGTGTATATTTATATTTTTTTATTGTATTTTCTCTTGAAATGGTATATCCATAAATTATATATCACTATTAGTCATATCACATGCATTAGCTGTGTTTTTCGGTTCCGTTGGACACTTTTATGCTGCACATTAGTGATGCTGCAGATAATCTGCGGGTCGGTTGGGCCAAATAATAAAAAGTAACAAACTGATTAATTATGGGTGGGTGGATGATAAAAATCATTAATGATGAAAATATTTCGTCAGGCAGTAATTTCAAGATTCTAAGCTACGCAGTTGCAGGGTTCACTTTTTCAAGCAACTATGGAGGCAAAACAGATCGGAGAGACATTTCAAAAAGCAGAATTAAGAACAAAGCAAAATGAAGTAGTTAACCAGGATCAATCAAGTGCTGGGTTTATGATATGCAACTGCTGTGAAGCGCTGTTTATGACAATAAACTCAAAAGCCTATATCCAGCCTTTGCTTGGGCTTATCGGATTCAATTTTGTATGCATTCAGGAAGTTTCAGTGATGGAAACAGTGACATTCCCATTTAAGTTTGAAGGGAGTAAAGCCTGTGTTTAGGTTATAAAGGAATTGTAATTTTGCCTTTAAAACCGCCTACTTCAGTGAAATATGTTACCATATCATCACTCTTAACACAGAATTAGAATAATTGTAATGTGACAATATCTAAATCAGAAAAAAATCCTGGGGTCCGGTGACAGGCGGGTGGATGAGTTATTTTAAACAGCGGAGTCGGGTGTAGTTCGAGCTGATCTCTTCTGAGGAAGTTTTAGAAGAGACCCGTAGAAGTGCTTGTTGGACAGAGAGGTAATGAGCTCTGAAGGTTGCGGGTCCGTAGATAAAAAGATGAAGTTCTCATTCTGTCACTCACCTATGCTGTATTTTATCTATCTCTGTGTTCGTTCTGCCTGATGTGCTTCCTCCCTCTTTTTCTGGCTCAAGGCCGTCACCCCCCTGAGCACTGTGATAGATTAAGGGTGCATTGTATGTACTGAGTGTGTTTGTGGCTGTGGATGTATTTTGTGGTGTGTGTGAGAGCTGGGGCAGAGTTGAGGGACTCATTCAGTGTCTGGTCATTTATCTCCGTCTTCCTGAAACTCTGTGAATTATTACCTTCCTGCCCTATGGAGACGTGCCCATCATGGAGCTTTCCTCTGAGGCCTGTCGTGGAGCTCCGTGATGGGGTTTATCACGCACCTGCAAGACGCCTCTGACTCAACCACTTTGGTTCACTGGTAACACAAACATTTCTGGTTCGATCCATACAAGAATCAAGTCACGTAACCCCAGGTTGCTGCACTGACAGTTGTTGTTCAGCCTAGGAATATTTATACCTTCACACAAATAGTATTAAAAGTTTGTTAAAGATTATATAAGCATTGTGACAAGCAGGGTGTGGCTGAGAAACAAGGGAATTGAGCAAGGCCAGTGGCGCGAGTGTTAACTCTTTCCCCCCCAGTGTTTTTTTAAAATAGTTGCCAGTCACCGCCAGCATTTTTGGTCCTTTTATCAACACTGGAAATGTGGCTAAGTTTCAGAAAAAAAAACATTTTGAGCAAAAATCGCGTTTTTGTCAAAGACTATGTCTGGATCAGGTTCAGTGCGATGATCAAAACAAAGATGGAGTAGATCGAGTCCATCAACACCCCCAAAGCTTGCACAGTCCCATAGCTCGTCCTGGGTCGACATTTCACTCGGAAACATTAGGCCATTTATTGTTGATGGTCGCATTATTTTCAAATGCATCTGCTTACATGTGAAATCGCTTATTTCTGCTGCTTCTTTGCCGGTGTTTTGATCTGGAGAAACTGTACTCGTTCAGGAGGTGTGTAATAGCGCCTACTATCTTATAACCGTGATTACACAGATTACACTTATATATTGCAATGGCTGATATATCGCCCGATTTTTGGTATTTTTTTCGGTATTGGCCGATAGGTTTTTATGTTTGACACATTAGCAAACACTAATACTTTCTCATTTACCGTCAGCATTCAGCAATACGCATTTATATTATTTAAACAATCTTTAAAAAATATCTAATAAACATTTAATTTCACAAACCTTGCATACTAAGTCGAATCCAGATCTTCTGAAGTGCGCACTTTTAGCCTGCGTGATCGCGTGTACTCTCTGACGTTCGGTCAATTGGATGCGGATAGCGGTCACACACAATTAACAAACTTTAAACCCTTGATTTTAAAATATAGTTGCGCTATATCCAGTTGCCCAGTATGTAATATTCATGTCATTTTCACTGTGCTGTATGTAAAATGAGTGTTACCTTCTCTTTATTTGGAAAAATATGATTTCCTGTTGGTTACAGGGTTTACTTTATTTTTCACAAATGAATGAATAAAAAAAGGCAGTAATAGGATTACAGAATCAAAAAGTTGCCAACTAAAGTATGTCTGTATATTTTACAGATTAATATTTAATTTATTTAATTTAATTTAATAAATATTAAGTAAAATAAATAAATTATATGTTCTCTTTAAATCAATGAGAGAGGACCAGGCCTGGGACTTTGTTGTTGTTTTGTTTGTTTATTTTGTGATTTAGTTTACTCTTCGCCGGTTCCCGTCACCTTCCTCCTCCTGGGTTTCCGCACCAATGTAACAATATTAAAGCCTTTGGGAAGGAGGAACCGGCAAACAGTAAACGTAAAGCAGCAGCCCCTCCGAACAACTGCCGCACAAACTAAAACAACATAAAATCAGGCCTAGTCCTCTCATCCTTCACTGTCGTCACTCCTCCTTCAAACTCCTGGAGTTCCTCCGTGGGACTCGAGGCCGGTGTGGCGTATAGGTGACGCCCATTAGCACTCGCGCCACTGGCCTCGCTCCGCTTCCACAGCTTTCGGCCCCGTCTTGCTTGCCACAAGCATATGCTGCGTTCACGCCATGTTGAAATTACTGTAAATAAAGCTCTGTATGCTTTTGAATCGCACTCGTGGTAATTTTGTGTCATACACAGATTTATTTATTAGCCTTAAATCTGCAGTGGTCAGGTGGTACAGCGGCCACATGGTACAAGTCGTAGCTCTCAGAAAATTACGAGTTTACACATTGTAATTACAAGTTCTACGAGAACGTGAAGGCTTTTTACATTTCAGAATCATTACGGTAATAAAGACATAGCGTGAAATGCACCTATATTTCGTAGCTGTGTTGGAGTCAATTGTTTTATTTGTGATAATGCAATAAAACAAGAAAACATAAAACAAATTGTGCAGACATAATTTGTGGCCAGGCTGTCATACAAATGAGAACCAAATAAATAATCATAACTGATAATGTTGTAAATAGTAAAAGTTTCATAGTAAAATAAAACCAGTAGCTGTAGTTTGTATTTTTTTTTACATTTGTCAGATGAATACCTTAAGCTTAGTCTTTTGTTCTTCCCTCATATTAAAAAACATATTTTCCCTTATATTTTGATGGTTTAACCAATCGTGTATGGTCATTAAAAGCAAATATCCCCTCCAGACATCACGTTTGGCCACTACTGTAGATCATTGTTGCTTTGGTATTTATTTATTTTTCCAAAATAATTTTTGTATTCATATACTGATATACGTTTTGAATTTTCCATTTTCTTTTAGTAAGCAATTATTTTATTTAGTTAACGTTTATTTCAAGTGCTGAAAATGTATGGTTTTAGTTAATAACATAAACTTGGATTGACTCTAAAACAAGTAAATTAAGTAACTTTTGCTTCATCAGAACTCATTCACATTCCTCTAGTATTATTTATGTTTGGTTATTTGCATGTTTGGTCATTTTTAGATTTAAATTTTCATTAATTTTTTGAACGTGGGTCCATGTGCTGGTATTGGTTTATCTCTCATCTCATGTACCGAACTGTCAAAACATCTATCCTGAGGGTGGCAGTAGCACACAGAGACGAGAAACTGAAGCATTCATGCGTGTTTGTGAGATAGTGTTCAGAATGAGAGAATGAGAGAGAGAGAGAGAGAGAGAGAGAGAGAGAGAGAGAGAATCGAGCGTGTGTTACTGGTTTCTTTCTGCAACAGAGGGAAGGAAAGTGAGAGAGAAAGAGAGATGTAGCTTAGAGAGCAGGTGTGTGACACTTCACACTAGAGTCTCATGAATTAAACATGTGTACAGCCTGAGAGTATGTGTGCCTGTGTTCGTGTTTGTCCGTGTGTGCTTTTTATAAAATGCTGCGAAGAGCGTTTGGAGACATTCCCCTAAAAACTGTATACGATAAATTGTTGTGCCTTTGTTTTCAGGGAAAAGAAAATTCCAATTCGAATTCCACATCAGCAGAAAAGATGAATATTGATTTTTGATTTAGTTTTTCAACCACAATTCTCTGCTTACATTCGTCCACACACCAGTCAGGATGTCAGAGAGTTAAAGACACACACACACTGCAGTTTAAAACCACAGCCGGATTAATTGTGAAGAAAAAGTTGCTTTGTAGATTTTTGCCTAATTTGGATGATTGCGCAAAAAAATGGTTTCCATTTGTCTATTTTTCTTTGTTGTAAAGAGTGGTTTCTGCAAAACTCCTGACCATAAATATGAAACTTTAACATGTAACTCGTTCGTGCTACAGACATAAATACTGACATGAACTCAAATTTTGCGACCAATCTTGGCCCTAGCAACCATCCAGACCAACTTAGCAACACCCTAGCAACCACGCACCACACATTAGCAGCTGCATTGCAATGCTTTGTATATCCCAACACTCTAGCAACCAACAAGAACACCCTAACAATGGCATTATAACACTTTATATATCCCAACACATCCTAACGAACCCCTAGCAATCACAGAAGTTTTAGTACTTCTGATATGTGCCTGTCTTGTCAAAATGCCGAAGAGAACATTTTACATTAACCACACTAAAAACCCTATAGCAACACCCTGATTTATATCCCAACACACTATTGAACACCTAGCAACCACCCAGAACACCAGGTTTTTTCATATTATTTATATACTATTATTGTATTGATTAATATTTTGACTAAGCTTTTTTATGTTTTTAATAATTTTAGTTTTTTTAGTTAACAACAAAAACACCCTAGCAACACCTTGGCAACCACTCAGACCTGCCAGCATCATTGTATTGAGTTTCTTATGAGCAAACACCACTCGTGGTTTCTTCAAAACATGAAAACATCTCATTTCTCTCTCTCTCTCTCTCAGGTGTAACCGCTGTTATGATACCGCGGTTAGACCTGGTGATCTCATTGGTCGGCGCGGTGAGCAGCTCGGCGTTGGCGCTCATCTTTCCTCCGCTGGTGGAGCTCATGGCGTTTCCCAGTCAACCCCCTCCTCCTCTCCTCCTCCTCAAAGATCTCTCCATCGCCACCCTCGGCTTCATTGGCTTCCTGGCTGGAACCTACGTGACGATGGAGGAGATTATTTATCCCGACGACCAAGGACAGACCCATCTCCGTGACCATGGGAACTGGACCACACCCACTACCTCACAACCCTGAGGACCACGCCCACAAATGATGGACCAATCAATGAAGGCACAGTTCCACTGTTAACACTGTGACAGTACAGAAACTTCAGAGAGGCTTTGGGATCAAGAACTTGTCTTATTGGGGTTGAGGTGTATTTTATAGCTCAATTTGTTTGTCATTCCACAGGCACATGCCCGGGGTGTGCTGCTGTAGCGTGGATGCGTGCTTGTGTGTGTGTGTGAGTGAGTGATGGCGTGCGTAGGAAATATTTTCTCCGTACAGCCTTATGGGCTTTCCATGACTCCACCCTGTTCTGGAATGGCTTTTACTCGATCAGGTCGGTGGACCGTATAGCATGTCAGCATTTAACACAGCGGGGGAGAAATATTGCACACTGTAAAGAATGTATGTTCTCGCTGACTAGAGGTATTATTAATAAACTAATCCTTTCTCCTGAGGCTTGTGATATTTAATTATTATTTTTTTTTTTTTTTTGACTGCAGCAATATACAGAGGGAATTATAGGTCTTAATTAAGAAAAACATTGACATTTTTAAGTGTATTGGAAGTTATTAAACTGTTAAGTAAAAATCCAAGTCTCCTTTTTTTGGAAATATTCAGGATTCAAAGCCGTATCGACCGTATCTGTGGAATGTTGTCAATTAGCACAGACATCATATTCGACTCGTCCCTCAGTTTGTAAAGACACGCAAAAAGTCTTGTTTGCACTAGAAGGCGTTGAAGAAGCTTTTTAGATAAAGCTCTTAATTTCTTCCATGTGAAAATGCGTTTCTAAATAATCCTGTTAGTTGTGTATTTCTGATTGTCACAAAGAATCCTCTTGGTATTTACTGTTTATCAGCCATGACTGTTGGTTATGAAATAAATGCTTATTTCTATTTTATTTTCAGTTTTTTATTTATATTCTATCAATTATTTTAATTTTATCAGTTTAATTTTTATTGTAGTTTTAATATTTCCTGAGTGACAAAGCTAACTGGTGTTACTAAAAATGCAGCATTGATTTTTAGTTATAAACCTTATATACCTTTAAAGACAGACATACTGTCAGCTACGAGGTTGTTAATCGATGGTATTTGCTTCTGTTGTAGTCATCAGCCTGTGTTATTTCAGCTTATTTTTAAAATAACTGTTTAACAGTGGAATTCCTGGTAAAAAACAAAACAAAAAACTACATTGCCCATGATGCTGTGCAGAGAATTACACCAATCAGAAAGTAAAAAAAAATCTCTTTAGCTCCGCCCACTCCCATGAAGCACTGCGAATGACGTGATTGTTCTACACTCTCAAAATACTGTATACTGTAATATATATATATATATATATATATATATATATATTCACACACACTAACACACACTGTATATGCATATTTTGAAGTAAATTTTAAATGTATATATTATTTCTCCATTGTTTTTAATTTGATTATGCTGTTCGCAATTGTATTTCGGATTGTATTTTCCCTCGCTAAAGCCGTTAAGTACATTTTGAAGAACTTTTTGTCTGATTTTCAGAAACTTTTTTGCTTGAAATCAAAGTTTGTAAACATAGATATAGATCTTATTTAGGCTATATTTCATCATATATAGGACTAACAGTAAAAGAGTTAGAAAAGGTGTTATAGCGAGAACGCGTCTGTAGAGATTGCATGTTTGATGAGAGATGGAATAAAAGGGTGTGTGGAAAGCCCTTATTTGGACATGGTTTGGGTGTGTTTTATGTAAATTTATGTATGTGGTCGCTCATTTAGAATTCATCAACATTAGAAAGAGGTTAAGAACAAATTCATTTGCGTACGAATGTGTTGTGAATTAAGCGAAAAGTTGTCACATTGTGCTTGGTAAGTTTTTCGTCTTCAAACCAAATTTGGGTCTTCACCCGACAATGTTTAAATCCCGTCTGGCTAGTGCACTTCTCATAATGTTTACGTATTAAGTCAGTAGGCGGAGAGTAGGAGTCTTTTGTTGTTGTTCGAACACATGCGACCACTTTTACACTACGAAAGCAATCCGGTTGAATGCGTTTTCGACTACCTCTGGAAGTGGAAAAGCTTAAAACGTTTTAGACATTCATGCAACCCAGTTTACTTCCACTTATAGTGTTAAAGGGATAGTTCACCCAAAAATTAAAATTCTGTCAGTATTTACTCACCCTCATGTTGTTCCAACCCTGTAAGACCTTCGTTCATCTTCAGAACACAAATTAAGATATTTTTGATTAAATCTGAGAGCTGGATCACTCCTCCATAGGCTTCTAATGGATTGACACTTGTTCCCCGAAAAGTTATTAAAGACATCGTTAAAATAGTCCAAGTGACTACAGTGGCTCAATCTTAAGTTTATCAAGCGACGAGAATACTTTTTGTGTGCAAAAAAAACTACTATTTCAACTATTCATTTCCTTCTCTATGGGCCTCTAGTCAGTTCACTAGTGTAATAGCGTAAGCTTCTGTTGTTGTACGTCACACGCATCACACACATGACCAGCGTCGGCCAATAGTGAGCCTACGTGTGACGTAGCTCTACGCAATCACACTACGTTAACTGACTAGAGGCCCACAGAGAAGGAAATCAATAGTTAAAATAAAGTCGTTATTTTTGTTTGTTTTTGCGCACAAAAAGTATTCTCGTCGCTTGATAAACTTAAGATTGAGCCACTGTAGTCACTTGGACTATTTTAACAATGTCTTTAATAACTTTTTGGGGCTGGCAAGTTTCAATCCCTTAAGAAGCCTATGGAGGAGTGATCCAGCTCTCAGATTTAATCAAAAATATCTTAATTCGTGTTCCGAAGATGAACGAAGGTCTTACGGGGTTGGAACAACATGAGGGTGAGTAAATACTGACAGAATTTGCATTTTTGGGTTAACTATCCCTTTAATGTTCCTCAAAAGCGGAGGAAAGTTGTTCTTGCCATATTTCCAAGTGAAACGGGATAATCAATGAGGATAAATCTAAGGCAGTACTTGCTTTTAACCATCAGGAATAGATTGGATCGTAAAAAATGGGCGTTTATTCGGACGGGAGGGGTTGAAAAATGAAGAGGTTGGTGATGCCAGCCAAAAGGAAATTAATTTCACTGTCAGAGGAAGTTATTAGATTTTGATCAAAGGTTATAAAGACAATACATTTTAGTCTTCAGACTAACATGCTCTGATGAATCGTTCACAATATGACCCGGAACGTGTATTAAAAATGTAAATCGGGTCCATTTAACAATGGCTTTAAATGAATCATGCAATATATTCAGAAAGATTCAAGCTTCCTTAAATGCCAACGTGAATTAATTAAATTGCTCATTGTCCATATCATAATGGTCATCTGTGACAGAATTGAAATATGTCACGTTTAATAAGGTTACTTTATATAGAAATAAGATCAGTTCTGCCACGTTCCCTCCTATTTCTGATTAATTAAATAGATCTGGAAAAATCTCAAAGTGACACCAGACAGCCCTTTCTTACTATCTCTTGGCCTCTCTCTCTCTCTCTCTCTCTCTCTCTCTCTCTCTTTCTCTCTCTCTCAGGCTTTGGCTCATTACTTGGGTCTTGTTTATATTCTCCTCATGTTTTCTCCTCTCCCTGCCGAAAGCTGGACACCTGACAACTGGCACGCGACAGAGAGAGAGAGAAGGAGAGAATATGAAAAGCGAGGGGCAAAACGCTCGGATCAGAGAGAGATGGAGCAAATTAGAAGCTGAAAAATAGAGGGAGACGGAGAGCGGAGCGAGAGGCGTGGAGCGAGGGAGGGAGGGAGGAAGAAAGGACGGGGGGAATTTTGCACGAGATCTCCGAGTGCGTGAGGGGAGTCTGTCTGGCACGTGAGGACAAAAATAGACTTCTCCGAGCTAAATATAGTGCAGATCACAGAACGAGCGAGATGGAGTGAGCAAGAAGGACTCGCCCGCTCTTTTGGAAATGATTTCTGAAGGAGTGCACCCTCCTCCATCCACAGGCTCCTTTTCGGGAAATCTATTTTTGACGTGCATGAAATTTAACATCTATCATTCAAATGAGAGCAGTAGGACTCACTTTAAAAACGTGCATTATTCAGAGGGAGGGCTCTCAACGTGATGTGTATTTATAGGCACAGCCTACGAAAAGGTATATTTAGAGTTTCTTTCTTTCGTCGATCTGACACGTTTGGAGTTCTGTCATGTATGCGTTTGTCTGTTAAGGCCAGAAACATGAACACTTTACTAAAGAATTGCACGAGCGCTCATCCCCATGAACACAGGGCAAGTGAAGTGGCATTTGCAAGAAGATGAGGAAAAAATAACAGACACACATTTAGAATTTGAATGTGCACCAATAAATCATTCACAAAATTAATTAACACTAGTCCTGTGTTAACAGGCATACTCGGCACATGGTCAAGGGCTTCTGGCTATACATTGCGTTGTAATTGTTTTTACATTTATTCCAATCCAAATGTGCATTACTGTAATTGCAATTTTTGGCTTTTGCAAACTGAAGGTTGAGTTGATCTTCAGTTCATTAGTTGTAGTACTACAGAACTCTTCCTTTAACCCTCTGGGGTCTAAGGTGTTTTTGGGGTCCTTGAGATGTTTTGACATGCCCTTTTTTCAGTTGCTTATAAACATATTAATGGCAAAGGTGTAATTACACTCTATTTTGCACAAACAGGGCTACCATAATATGTGGGCAACATGTATGTATATGTTTGTATTTTTGAGAGAATATTGTTTGTCACCACATCTGTGCAACCCAGTTTGATTATATTGTTAAATCGGATACACTACCGTCCAAACATTTTTGGGGTGGGTAAGATTCCTTTAATGTTTTTTAAATGTTTTTATTTGATAAAAAAAAAAAAAGAAATATCATTGCAATTTAAAATAACTTTTCTATTTTAATATAGTGTAAAATGTGATTCTTTTGATGCAAAGCTGAATTGTCAGCATCATTACTACTCCACTTCAGTGTCACATGATTTTTCAGAAATTATTCTAATATGATTTGCCGCTTAAAACAAAAACAAAAAAACAGTTGAAACCAGTTGTGCTGCTTATTTTTGTTGAATCGTGATTCTTTTTTCAGGATTCTTGGAAAGAACAGCATTCATATGAATTAAAAATATTGTGTAACTTTAATAAATGTCTTTACTGTTACTTTTAATACATCTTTCCTGAATAAAAGTATTAATTTCTTTAAAAGAAATTGAATGACCCCAAACTTTTGAGTGAGTGAGTGAGTGTGTGTGTGTGTGTGTGTCACACAGATGAGTCAAAACATTATGAAAACCTGCCTAATATGCTGTTGGTCCTCCTCCGTGTGCTGCCAAAACAGCGCCGACCCGCCGAGGCATGAACACAAGAGCTCTGAAGGTGTCCTGTGGTATCTGGCACAAAATACATTCTCCTTCAAATCCTGTAGGTTGTGAGATGGAGCCACCATGGATCGAACTAATTGGTCCAGCACATCCCACAGATGCTCAATTGGATTGAGATCTGGGGAATTTGGAGGCCACCTTGAACTCTTCATCATGTTATTCACACCATTCCTGAATAATGTGTGCAGTGTGCCAAGGTGCATTATCCTGCTAAAAGTGGTCACTTCCACCAGGGAACTCCACAGTTATGAAGGGGTGTACCTGCTCTGCAACAATGTTTAGGTAGGTGGTTTCACGTGGTTTGACAATGTTTCACGTGACAAATCCACATGAATTGCCCTACCAGGGTTTCCGAGCAGAACATTGATCAGAGCATCACAATCCGTCCAACGGTTTGTCATTGTCCCACAGTGCATCCTTGTGCCATCACTTCCCCAGGTAAATGATGCACATGTACACGGCCGCCCATGTGACGTAAAAGAAAACATGACTCATCAGACTGGACGACCTTCTTCCACTGCTCGCATGCCCATTATAGGCACTTTCGATGGTGGACACTCTGGAGCTATGCAGCCCAATACGCAGCAGAGTGTGATACACTATTTGTTGTGACACATTCCTCCCATAACCATCATTAAAATTTTGTGAGACTTGTGCCACCACAGTAGACCTTCTGTTGGCTCTGACCAGATGGGATAGCCTTCGTTGCCCTCATGAATAATGAGCCTTGGGCGCCAAACACCCAGTCACTGGTTTGTGATTTGTCCCTCCTCTGACCTGTTGGTAAATTCTCAGCACTGCTGACCAAGAGCAACAAACCTTGCCGTTTCAGAGATACTCTGACTTAGTCGGCTTGCCATAAAAATGTGTCCCTTGTAAAAGTCTCTGATGTCTTTACACCTGCCCATTTCTGCTGCATCCAACACATTGACTAATTGTTCACAGAACTTGACTTTTGACCTCACCTATGAGTGGTCAATGTTTTGGCTCATCAGTGTATATGTTCTTCAGTTCAAAAACGGGTGTTTATTTGAGCTTCCGTATTTTCCAAGTGAAGAAGAATATGAGGATGTATCTTGGGTGGTGCTTGATTTTATCCACTTGGATTTGATTGCATTGTGAAAAATATGTGTTTTGTACCAGAATAGAGTAGTTTTTCACAATAACTGGCATTTAGGAAGTAAATGATTTCACATTGATGTGTTATGTTTGAGCACATCATCTGAGCCGTAAATGCCATGTGACCTATTACTCGTAAGCTAAAGGATGGCACAACATGTATCATGTGTTAAATTGCTGAGAATTGACTATAGAAGAAGAGTAATGTCTTTATGTCTTTCTAATGGCGTTTATGCTAATGTACATAATGTCCTATGTATTGCATGATGAATTGTGATCTGACACATTTCAGGACGCAACAATGCATGAAATTGAACGTAGCAAGCGGCATGTGTACTGTAGTTTTTGGACTTTTTAGGTGTGCATGCAAAGTATTCAATGAGGTCGTCTACCGTGGTACTTTTTTTTGTATGCAACAAATAATGGTACTACTAGTATACATCCCCCCAAAAAAAAAAACGTTCAGAGTAATGGATGGGAATAGCCAAGCCTGTCTAAACGCTCACAGAGCCTGTCTGTGATAACTGACAGGTCATCTGTTGCTCCCAGAGCAGACCGTGTCATCATTACACATCCTCCGTCAAAATCACTGCAATCCATAATCTTTATGTATTTGTGCTTGTGTAACAAAATATGATTGTTTACCGTTCTATAAATCTGAATCTGAAACTGCAGATGAAAAATGCCTCAATTGCCCTTCAGGGATCAGTGAAGCATCTTCCTATCAGACATCAAGTCCTTGTTTTGCAAGTCAAATCTGAGATGATGATCGAAAAGAATTTGAGGCACGTATCAAATTACAAGACTGGATTTTGATTTGTGAACAAAGAGTCCAGGCTACTGAAACATTATGCAGCAGTGTGCTTGTCACAAACTACCATTAAACATCAAAACCTACATAGGAAGTATCCTTATAAAATGGAAAGTAGGTTTTGGAACAGAGCGTGTCGCCTTTTAGTCGGTTGCCAAAAACAGAAAAAATAAGCGTAATCTGTACAAAGTAATTAAAGAAAAAAATCCACAGATTCAATGATCCAATTCTTTTCTAAAATAGTGTAATATCAAATCCCTTTAGGGCAAGTCATTTCACTCGGTAGCCATCTTTGAAACGCCTCTCAGGCAGTTATTTCAGTCATGCAAGTGCAGCTCTCATCTTTTTGAATGGGGAAACATCAAATTCTCCAAATCTGTTCACCAAGCTTATGATTAAATTTCATACCTATTTGAAATCACCAATGAAATCTGACAACAACTGTATAAAAAAATGTGGTTTCTAAATGCTCAATTCATGAAAAAGTGCTTTTGTGTCTCAAAACACTTTCTATAGAGACTGGAGTTTCTCAAGGCAGCTGCAGTGACGCTCTAGACTTCACGCGGCACTTCACAGCATCTGACTTGAAGCAGCGAATGGCGGTTAGAAATTTTGTCCAATTTGAGACAGAGATGGTCTTAATATTGGGAGATACTTTTATTTTTTATGAAACCACTATGGGAAGCAGAAAGTATCCGACTTGACAGCTCCGTTTTCAATTCCGTCCCCAACTACAAGCGGCTTTGTATATCTAAAGTCTTTGGTAATATTCAAGATAGCTAGCTTGCTAAGAATAGCACTGTGTAAAACAGTATTGTTTAGCAAACGTGAGTCACTTCACGCTATTTTGTGGATTAATGTTCCTTTTTATGGTGCATCTTTGATTCAAATCTTGTTTCAAATCTGTTTTTGTTGTTGCTAAGAGGACCAGAGCGGATTAACTTGCTTATTGATTTCTGGGGTACTAGAAATCAAACTGTGCCAAAATATACTATGCATATGGTGATGCTTGTGGAAAATTTGTTGATTTCACAGACAATGACTGGCTTGCTGTTTTTTTTCCAAATCTTTCCAAATCACTAACAAGCACATATTATCTATAGATTGTGTTGTGCAGATCATCCATTTTTATTTTTTTTATTTTGCTGATTTTGAACCCACTTTGTATTGTTATAATATATAGTATAACAGTATACTTACCTGGACCGAGAAATTCATGTTTATGTGTCAGAAAAAGTCCACTGGATGATGCAAAACGCATTTGACAGCTCCAGGGCTTTAGTGAAAACTACAGATTATACTTCCGCTTTTTTGTATATCATTTACAAAAATGGGTTATCAACATTTATTTCAATATAAAGGAAGGAAGGAAGGAGTCCCTCCTGTAAATTGTCCCACTCTGCAGGCACTCTGTATGACTACCGTGTATGATTGTTGACCTTTCCTTGCAAGGGAATAAATAATCTTTAAAGACAATTGGTACATGTTTGTCTCCTATTCAGTAATAGAAAATTGTTTGCCACCACAAAGGTTACAAGCCTTTGAGAACCAGCAACATACTTCCAGTCTATATCCCATCCTGGACGATTCAGGTATTTACCCCCAGGCGACGTTTACCAGTACATCCCAAACACCTGAGAGCCTTAATTTCCAGCCCAGGGAAACACTCAGTTCTGCCGTTCTAACAGCTTCACCTGGAGTGCCGTTCTTAACACCAGCAATCACTCCTCAGTTGAAGGCTCAAATCCTGGCAGGTAACAACAGATCTCGTTATGCTCTGAATCTAGGGATAAACGGGTTGTAGACTGTGGTATTAAAAGAAAGTGACCCCATACTCTCTAACAGCCTAGCCATAGCCTAATTTGACATCGCTTTCAGAGTGTAAAGAGACGTTATGTGTGGAATTCAACCTGAAATGAGGCAAGAACTGGACACCTACCTCGCCATCATATCAGATCTAGTGCTGTCTTACTGTGGTTTATGAATATCACAAGCCTTTTTCTCTTTACTATCCAACTATCGACCATGCCATTAAATTAATTAAAACTGCCGGCAGAGGTGCTTGGTTAAGTAAGGCTGATATAGCCAAACCGATGCATTTAAAACCATGCCCCTCCACCGGTCCCAGTGGCACCTATTTGCATTAGGTGGCGCAACAAGATTTTCACCTTTGGTTGCAAAAGTAGCCCACACATCTTCAACTCTTTATCTGAAGCCTTGTGTTGGATATTATCCAATAATTGTAAACTGCCTTTTGTGCTCCACCTGCTGGATGATATCCTAGTTATTGATTACCCATACTCACAAGCAAATCACTCCATACTCGCACTTAAAGAACTATTTGTTAAACTGAGATTCTCTGTCAGAAGAGAACACCTTAGGTTCTTCGCGCAAACTAGATTTTTTTAGGTATTACTCTGGATTCCATCAATATGCAAGGCTCTTTACCTCTGGATACATTAAATCGTATCACAGAATTTATACAAGCCTTCTTGCTAGCTCCATCAGTCACCAAACGAGAGCTGGTCTTTCTATTAGGGCACCTTAATTTTGATAAGATAATTATTCCACAGGGTCGCTCTTTTATATCTAGACTTCTAGAAATATCCAAATCAGTCAGTAATCACCATGATTCAGTCTTTTTAGATGAAGACTGCATGTCAGACTTAGTGTTTTGGGTTAAACTATGCAAGTCTTGGAATGGCATTTCCTTTTACTACCATGATCATTACGAAACTTCCCCTGACCTACGATTTTTCAGTGATTCGGCTCCCTCTATAGGTTTCGGAGCCATATTTCAGGACCAGTGGTTTGCTGATTCCTGGCCAATTGAAATTGAAATAAATTTGCCTTCTGATCTCCAATGTACAGCACAACTAAATCCTATATACTATATCCTATTGTAGTCACAGCGATTCTTTGGAGGAAAACAGTGGCTGTGATAAAGCTACCGTGAACATTATCAATAAAGGATGCTCTTCAGTTCCTTTCATTAATAAACTCATCAGACGTCTTACCTGGTCATGCGTACTGGGTAATTTCACTATGTGAGCAGTACACCCAGGGTCAGACAATAAAATTGCTGACTAATCTCGATTCAATTTCCAGTAATTCAGACCGTTATGCCCAGGTCTTTCCCAACAAGCGTCCACTGCCCTCTCTTCAGTCAAACTGTCCTTGACTAAATTACTTTCTAAAACGGCTAGTAAATCAAAGCCATAAATCTAAATAATTTGTGTTCCAAATTTGAGGTTGACATTCAGCTTTCAGTAACATTTTGTTTGGGGGCAGTAACAGATTTTCCCCATTGGTTACCAGCAAAACTCCACTGGTGCACACAGTAATTGGATTTGTTATTTGCAGTTGAGTTTTTCTCTCTCAATATTACAAACACACACACATATTTTTTTATAACACATACTAACCACACTCAGACATCCATACCAACACACCCACACAAATATCGTTGCATAATTTATCCAATTGGCTCTATAATATGCCGAAGCAGAAAACAGGAATAAAGCGAGTATTTGCTTTATAGGCCAAATATGCAAAAAATGGCACCATCTGATAAAAAAATGGTAAAAATTAAAATTTTGAAGCCTTGCCAACAGAATGAAAGCCTCTTAACAAAGATTGCATAGTGTTATAGTTAAATGGCCCTGGGATAAAAAAAATTGCAGTTTTAATGGGTTTCAATTACCCCTTTTCCACCAAAAAAGAACTGGTTCGGAACTGGTGCTGGTTCAAAGTTGGTTCGGAGTTGGTTCAACTTGCGAACCTTTTCAGAACCTGTTTGTTTTTCCACTGACTAGAGCGCCCAGCGAACGACGTCGTTACGTCACTGTGTACGTCGCCATACGTCTTAGCTAGAAACGCTTGCAAGTACAACATTACTTTGGGATTATCTCTAACTCGTGTACCAAGAAGGCTTCAAAAACAATTGAAATATGTAAGTCTTTTAATCTTTTCCTTTGATATGTAATCTTTTCTGGTTAGTTATGTACCCCTGTTTTGTGTCTTTTTTCCCTTTCCATTTATTTGTTCTATATTGTGAAAGTTTTCTTCTTCGCTTAGTTATAATGTTTTCAAAAAAATAAAAAAATAGAAACGCTTGCGCCAACTTCAAGCATAACAATTACAAAGGCGGACTACATCGTGTTTCTGCACATGTTCCGGGCTTTGCGATCCTATATTATGGTCAGAAAAGATGTTTAGAACACATCTAAACCCGCCCCCAGCCCCCGACGTAAGCATGACGTGGTAAAAGAACGGTTCTAGTCCAGCAAAGAGTTGGTGCCGCTTTGGAACCAGTTTTCCTGGCCGAGAACCGGTTCTTTGACTGTCGAAACTCAAAGAACTGGTTCGCGCGCAGGCACCGGCTCCGAACCGGCTCTCAAAATGCTTTGGTGGAAAAGGGGTAAATGGGGACATTTTTGTCCAAAAGGCGCTGAGAGGGATTATTTTGTGTACCTAGTGCAACATAGATTTTTTAAAGGAAATGGGGGTGAAATAGTAAAATTACAATAAAAATACACACCTGTGCCAAATTATATGCAGTTAGCATTAACACAGGCAAAGTGATAAAAAAACAAAAAACTGAAAAGGACAAAAATGTCCATAAGGATGCACATCCATCCTAATGAACCATGTACTCAGTTTGTTGGGGGATTGTTGAATACATTTTCAGAGTTAACCTAAATATTTACAGTACAGTCTTGCTCCTGTAGTTTTTCTGAACACGCATAATCAGACTCTGAAGACTAGCTCAGGGAACTGTGTTCACTACCCTCTTGAGGTATGCTACCCCTGTTGATTTTAAGGAGCCGCACTCCTCTAAGACACACAGTCTCTAGCAGGGGCGTCACTAGGATTTTCATTTTAGGGGGGCTAAGCCCCCATTGAGGGTATGATTTTTTTTTTATTATAAAAAAAGGTAACACTTTAGTTTAGGATCTAATACTTTAGGTAGGGTTTTATAATCACTGTGGTCCCAAATGTGAGGTAGGGCAAGTAGGGTTTCCCCGAGAAAATTTTGATTTCTCTGATCTACATATTTTAAGATGTTTTGAAGGCCAAACAAATTGGATAACAGCTTTAAAACCATGTCAGTGGGCAGCTGATTATTTTTCTCTCCTCATCAGCATCACACTCTTTTTCTCTTTGTTTTTATCTTGCCCTGTCTCTTCCCCTCCTAAAGCTGAGCTTTGTCTGATATAGGCTTTTCATTTTTGTCTGTCAGTAAAGAAAGTAAACATAGGGTCAACAGATTGATTTTTCCTATGAATCTTTTTCTCAGACGCGGTTATTTACTGAAAGCTACTAAAGCTAGGTAATTAAGTTTATTAAATGCATTCACAATATGTAGGCTACACATTCATTATTGATCTTAAGCCTAATACAGGACCGTAGACAGGACTTTATAATCAAAGAGGTCCTAAATTTGAGGTTGGTAGGGGGTTCAATTTTTTATTTCTCTGATATGTGCATTTCAAGACGTTTTTAAGACCAAAAAAAAGGATAAGAAATAGCTTTAAAACCATGTCAGTGGACAGTATATTATTTGTCAATACCTGCTCTCTCCTCATCTCCATCACTCTTTCTTTTTTTCTCAGTCTCTTCATCCCTTTCTCTTCCCCTCCTAAAGCTGAGCTTTTTTAATTTACTAAAGGCTACAATTTGTATTATATTCTCAATATGTACACATTCATTATTAATCTTGTGCCTAACATGATGAAAACGGCTTTGTTAATGTTCTTGTCCCCTCACAATGACAGTAAACTAATTATTACATTACATAAGTCACGTACTTTTGAACTGAATATAGGCCTATGCAACGGCCTATTTTCCGTTCAAAATGGCGAAATTAGACAAAACTATATTAGTTTTCCTGATAATGTTTTGTCATTCGTTTGACATTTATAACCTAAAAAAATGTCAAATATGAAATGTTAAGTTTAGCTACTTACATCTTATCTCGCACTTGACCGTACGCGTCGAGTCGCACTGTTACGCTGGTTTCACACTGCACGCGTTCGCAAAGAGTAAAGCCTAGTTCACACTACATGATTTTAAAACGACGGGCTGAACTGTGCGGTTCACACTACATGACTTGCTCTCTGAGAAATCAGGAGTGTTCAAGTTGTTGAGCTGACACAACGTGATTGATCCGCAACCGGAGGTAACGCACTACACGAGTTAACAACTCTGTCACCCAACGATTCTATCTTGTCTACAAATCTATCTGTCTAATGTCTATCTTGATGCGAAACAGCACGCGCGCCAATACACAATACGCGAATATGGACGTCAGACAGAAACTAGTGCTGCAAACTGTTTGCGCGATGATTTGCTCTGAGAAAAAACGCAAAAAAATAAAAAATAGAGTATGGGCGAAAGAGTGGATGTGCATACGCGAACAGCAGGTCTGTGCTACAGAGAGAGTTGGAGGTGAGTACAGCATGTTTATATCGGAGATGTAGCTGCATGTTTATGTTTGGCTGACGGCAAAAATCGCGTATTTACCTGCGTATTTACCCTACGTATTTACCCTACGTATTTACCGCGTATTTATTTACTTGCTCTGATTGGCTGTTGCTCATGACATCAGTGAGATTGAGTTGTGCGACAGCTCTGGATATCTAGCATGCTAGATATTTTTCTAGGCTCGGCGACGCGTCTGCAAGGCGTCTGCGAGCGTCTTTGATGCGTTGTTGGCTCTTTCATACTAACAGATTGGCGAGCGTTCATCGCCCGCTAATCCCCCGCGATTTGCACGCGATAACACCCTGATCTGTCGGCGAGCTCAACGATTTGCAAATCGGGCTTAAAATCATGTAGTGTGAACTAGGCTTAAGCAGCGCAGGAGCAGTGTGTACGATGAGCAGAAGCAGGACACACGCGTTTTGCTTTCACACTGGCAGCGTTTGACGCGCGCGACTGAACCGCGGCATGTGTACAGACAGAGTAGCCTACTTTATAATGGGTAAGTTGGCATTGCTTTATTTCGTTTTCAAATACATTTAAGATAAAAGACTTGTCAAGAAGCTTATTTTATTAATTGATATATTATATAATGTTTGGTTCATCTTTGTTTTTGTAGTTTGGCAACAAGTTTGTTTTTGGACATTTGTTTTCTTTTTAAATTGATGAAGGTCATTTGATTGACTGTTTAAAACACAATAGATATCATCTGCATGCGGTGTGAATGCTCTGATCTGTTAACATGGGCGCCTAAAAAAATACGCGCTGCTTACGCTCTGCTAACGCGTGCAGTGTGAAACCGGCCTTAAACTTCACGCTCAGCAGCGTCTGTGAACATAAAGCCCGCCTACTTTGATTTGATTGGTCATCTCAAATATTCTGACATTGACGAGCAGTGACAGACCAATGAGGCTCAGATGAACACACACGCACCCTGTCCTCTGTTTCTGACGTGCTCTCTGTGTTCGGCGCCGCTGCGGATTGAAAATGAAGAACGCGCTGAATCTGATTATAACAAGACTGAAGCGAACACAAATTTGTGTAGTCTACAATAATCACAAATTTTTAGGGGGGCTAGGCAGAAGTTTAGGGGGGCTGAAGCCCCCCTAAAAAGGGCCTAGCGACGCCCCTGGTCTCTAGTCAGTTATGAAATCGATCCCGACTCATTGACTTTGAAATACGCTATTGTGTTTAGGGGATTTATGCCTCAAGGATGTATCTCAAACTGTCTAGTATGGCAGCTGAGCCCCTTAGAGCCTAAGCCTTTCGCCAAATCCAAGAATTGTCAATACTTTTTATTATTCTTAAAAGTGGTCCTGAACTAAAGGAAACTGAACTCATGTTTAATTTGATAGTTTCATCCTTACATCTTCCACAAATTAATATATTGTTAGTCTCGAGAGTTTTTACATTAGTGAATATATACGTAATCCGCATTAGAATTGTGTGTCTTAATGGATGGGTGGTAGACTTTTTGTTAAGCATCCAAGAGGTTCTGGGTTCTAATCCACCCTCAAATTTTTTTTTTATTAAATTAAAACCAAAGATGTTCATGAGTGATTGCATATCTAGAGCAGGGACATGTTTGTGTACATCTTGCTTTGTGATTTCACCGGAACGAATAGTCTCCACAACAGCCTTAAGCGATAGATTGAAGCGCTCAACTGTGTGGAGACTGTGCATGAGCACCAAGAGAACATTGTTGCCTTCCGCCACTCAGCATGATTTAAAAAAAAAAAAAAAACACATTCCAGCACCAGAATGCTTCTTTTTAACACAAATTATGAATTGCTGTATTAGGTACATCCGTGCCTCGAGATGTTTCAAAAAGTGGTGGGGACATGGGTGTATATATCTATGGGGACATGTCCCACCTGCAAATTGCGCCTATGATTTTAAGGGTATAGGTTTATCACTGAAAATTGTATTTTCAATTTGCAGTAAGCTCTATGTCTGCTCTTTAAACAGCATTACGGTAAAAATGGAACACTATTGCAACAGCTTTCTTACCTAGCCTATACAAGGTGGCGTTTTGCTTCAGGCAGAACTGACAGAACTGTTTAACTGGTGACTTTATCAGACATGGTCTTATTTTTGGGAGATATGATGGTCCATGGCTCTAGCATTGGAGAAAGCTAACTTGGATAACGTGTGGCTTTATAACCAATCACATTACAGCCTTGACATTATTGAATTTCGTTCAGAGTTGTGCGACAGTCAATCACTGTTAATAGATACCATAGAAATGAATGAGAAGTGCCGTAAACTGAATCCTACCTGGCCTTTTGTCTCCTTTACAGCAGCGTTGCGTTACGCTTTTTTCGCAGGCTTTTTTTTGCAGGCTTGCCTTCAAATGGCCATGACTTTACAATCAACACAAGCCAATACCATTAGGACAAAGTTTGCTAAAAGTATTTCCTACAAAAGCAAGGCGATATTTGATTGTGGTCAAGCGTATCAATAGCAGACTGGTGGGAGTGGCTTTGGACACCAACATGCCCAGTGCATTATGGATGTTGAAGTTTTCCCTACCTATTTGGCAAAAGGGAAGACAAAAGCATTTTTTCTGTTTTCTGTAGTCAGGTAGCACCAATTTAATTTATTTTTTCCTTTCTACTGCATTGGCAGCCACGTTTTATTAAAAACCAATTTTGCTAGTGATAGAGTACCCCTTTAAAATACATTCAATATATTTTGTTTTGGAAGTTGCACTGAAAGTGCATGCTAAAAATGGCACGTCTAGGGTGTAAATCTTGACAATAATATTACTTTAACTTAAGTCAAGGTCAATTGTTTCAGTTTATATGATTATTTGTTTTTAACTGATGATTTTCTTTACAAGGCAACATAAAAATCACAATAATCACATTTAAGAAACTAAGAATCATTTTTGCATTTAAAGTATTTGTGAAACATCCCTCTGTGACTTCTACTTTTCACCTAAATTCACTGTGTTCAGCAATTCTGGTGTCCTCAGATAATCTGAGGCTTTTTACAGTTTCAAAGTAAAAAATAAAAAGAAAAGAAATGCTGCCTCACCATATGATTTCATCTTGTTTTAGGAGAACATGGATAATTTGAGCACCTTGTGGGAAACTGGGAATGGATCTCCATATTGCATCCACATTATACCAGGATTGAGGTCATGCAGGGACGAATAAGCTAATGAGTGTTTTTGAGTTGGAAATCCAGTGCATTTGGTGTGATGTTCACTTTTGCCTCTGGTGCGAGTATTAAGTTCTGTATTAAGCGTAACGTTTTGGGTTCAGTTTTAGCGCTCCTGCCAGCTGGTAATTAAAGCATACAGTATGTGAACCTTTCAGTGAGAAGGACGGACCATGATTTTCCTTATTTTATTTTTTAACATTATGCTTGTGCATCTTTTATGTTTGTTTTCTGTTATTTTGCAAAGTATTTTTTTTTCTTTACACCTTTGTCATTTCAGTATCTAAGGCTTTTCTCTTCCATTCCTGTTTGGACAAAATAAGTCCTGGTATGTTCAATTGGTAAAAGGCCTTCAGTAGGACACTTTTTATACCCACAAATAAAAAAATTTGTTGCCGTTTCATAGCTCAGAAAAGTGAATTACTGATTTATTTAAGTGTTAACCATCTCAGATGTTTCTTCTAAAATTCCTCAGGACAAGGAAGAGAGCAGCCAGAAAAATGGAGCACAACTGGAAGAAAACAAAACTAGAGGTATTTCGGATTGCATGGAAGGAGAGCTCGATTGCTTACAGAGAGGCTTTAAAAGCTGCTAGATCTGCTTATTTTTCAACCCTATTAGAAGAAAATTAACATAATCCTAGGTATTTATTTGAAAAAGTGGCTACACTAACGAAAAAGAAAGCTTCAAGACCAGAAGTTTCCAAGAAACACAGCAGTAATGACTTTATGAACTACTTCACTTATAAGATTGATAATATTAGGGACAAAATTATAACTATGCAACCGTCTACTACAGTATCGTATCAGACAGTGCAGTGTAGTCTCCCTGAGGAAAAATTTTATTCATTTGTTGCTATTGGAGAGGAAGAATTTTGCAAACTCGTTAAATCATCTAAATCGACAACATGTATGTTAGACCCTATACCGACTAAACTATTGAAAGAGATGCTTCCAGAAGTCATAGATCCTCTTCTTAACATCATTAATTCATCTTTGTCTCTAAGATACGTACCAAAAACCTTTAAGCTGGCTATGATTAAACCGCTTGTTAAAAAAACGCAACTTGATCCTACAGAATTAGTCAGTTACAGGCCGATCTCAAATCTACCTTTTCTATCAAAGATATTAGAAAAAGCAGTATCTTCACAGCTGTGTTCCTTTCTTGAAAGAAATTATATCTGCGAGGATTTCCAGTCAGGATTTAGACCGCACCATAGCACTGAGACTGCTCTCATTAGAGTCACAAATGATTTGCTCTTATCATCCGATCGTGGTTGTATCTCTCTATTAGTGTTACTTGATCTTAGTGCTGCATTTGACACCATTGACCACAACATTCTCTTAGATAGACTAGAAAACTATGTTGGCATTAGTGGAACTGCATTAGCATGGTTTAAATCATATTTATCTGACCGCTATAAGTTTGTAGCAGTAAATGAAGAGATGTCTTATCGATCACAAGTTCAGTATGGCGTACCACAAGGCTCAGTTCTCGGACCGCTGCTTTTTACTCTGTATATGCAACCTTTAGGAGATATCTTTAGGAAACATGGAATTAGCTTTCACTGTTGATACTCAGCTCTATATTTCTTCCAAACCTAATGAAACTCACCAGTTCACAAAATTATCGGAATGCATAGTTGAAATGAAAAATTGGATGACTAGTAATTTCCTACAACTAAATTCTGAAAAAACAGAGATTCTAATTATTGGACAAAAAGCTTCCACACGTAATAACCTAGAATACCGTCTAACACTTGATGGCTGCTCTGTTAAGTCCTCGTCGTCGGTTAGGAACCTGGGTGTGCTCTTTGATACCAATCTTTCATTTGAAAGTCACGTGTCTAGTGTCTGTAAAACCGCATTTTTCCATCTTAAAAATATATCTAAATTACGCCATATGCTCTCATTGACAAATGAGGAACAATTAGTTCATGCGTTCATGACATCAAGGCTAGATTATTGTAATGCTCTACTGGGTGGTTGCCCTGCACGCTTAATAAACAAACTACAGCTAGTTCAAAACGCAGCCGCTAGAGTTCTTACCAGAACCAGGAAGTATGACCATATTAGCCCGATTCTGTCAACACTGCATTGGCTCCCTATTAAAAATCGTATACATTTTAAAATATTGCTGATTACTTACAAAGCACTAAATGGTTTAGCTCCGCCGTACTTGAGCGAGCTCTTAACGCATTATAGTCCTTCACGTCTATTGCGATCTCAAAATTCTGGCCAGTTGATAATACCTAGAATATCTAAATCGACTGCTGGCGGTAGATATTTTCCTATTTAGCACCAAAACTTTGGAACAATCTTCCTAACATTGTCCGGGAAGCAGACACAGTCTGTCAGTTCAAAGCTAGACTAAAAACACATCTCTTTGACCTAGCTTTCACATAACACTCTATAGACTTTTATAATTCAATACTAGGCTGCTTAGATTAGGTCAGCCGGAACTGGGAACACTTCCCTTAAATCCTGATGTACTCGTTACATCATAAGAAGAATGGCATCTACGCTAATATTAGTGTCTTTGTTTATCCCGAGGGACGAAGGACCTTCGCCTGGACCCGATGACAAAGTGCCAACTAGCCTCTCCCTATGGAGGATCCCTATACCACTCTACAGATAAAGCCTAGTGGAATTTTTCGGTTCGCGTACCTACCCGAAGTGATAAGATAAACTAAAATTCTGCATCAAAATTTATAGACAAGTAGTTTGTGTAGGCATGGTTTGTAAGGAATTAGAAACCTGCGCACATATATTCAAACGTACATAACTATAGAATCAATTCTTAATGCGCATGTGAACGCCATCAGCGTCTATCACAGGTTCACGTTTAAAGTCTGTTTAGAGAGAACGGTGTCGTCTTAGCGGCCCTTAATTTAATAACAAATGATCATTTAGACGGAAGTGAATCAATCAAAACTAACTTTAGCTGGAAAAAACATTATTCAAGAACCACTATTAAACTAAACCAATCTCTGTTACCTTAAATTATATGTTTATCTCTGTACAGCTGCTTTGTCCCTTTTGTCTCAAAAAGTATTGTGCCCCTCTCTGATAATTATTACAATAATAATAAAAAAAAATATTACATAAAAAAATGTTTGGGCGGAAGCATTTGGCGGAGGTGAAGTAGGCGGAGTTTCCTCTGCAGCGCTCCAGCATCAGCAGCCGCGAGTCTTCAAACTACAGGAGCAGCAGGTAACGTTAAGCTAATATGGAAAAGTTACATTTATCCTACCATGCTACTGTAAATGTTGCGGCAGCATGCGAGTTATGCTTAACTAAAATAAAAGTAAAACTCGATTTCAGCCGCATTCTGAGTCTGACAATGTCATACGTTTTTATCCAAGGCAAGTGTTATTAGCTTGGGGAATGTTTCAAAAAGTGGTGGGGACATGCATGTAACCCTAAACCTAACCTACCCTAACCTCACTTTCATCTAGTGAAATTAAATCTTAAGTCCATGTCCAACTCTAAATTGTAAGGAATTTATATCTTTGATTTTATAGTAACACTTTACAATAAGGTTAATTTATTAATTCATGTATTAAAGGGACATTGTGTAGGAATTTCTCCCATCTAGCGGTGAAATTGTATTTTGCATTCAAACGAATTGTGCTCTCCAGCGCCTCGCTTTTTCAAATGCGTGTTGCATCTACGGTAGCTGTTATGTACCAAAAAGCTATAACAAACAATGCAAGAACAATCATATGCTCTATTAAAAATATATTCTTATCGAATTTCTAGGTTACAAAAAGTAAACTTACAAACCTTGTTTTTAGCGCCTTCTCAACTTTATTCAATAGCTGCTATTCATCAAAGAGCCTTTTAACTATAAATGTTATACTGTCTATATAATAAAGTACACAACCAAGCAATGAAAAAAAGCATGTCGTTTAACCTGTAATATTGACTTAGCCTACCTGTCGAGGAGAAAGCAGGCAACTTCAGCGTCTCTTTTGAAAGCTTTCTCCTACATTACGTGGTGATGGCGCAGTGGATAAGACACATGCCTTTGGAGTGTGAGACACCAATGTGTCCCTGAGCAAGACACTTAACCCCTAGTTGCTCCAGAGGCGTGCGACCTCTGAAAAATAGCAATTGTAAGTCGCTTTGGATAAAAGCGTCAGCTAAATGAATAAATGTAAATGTAAATGTACATTAGCTCTTTCCACCTGGAAAAAGCTATCCCGACATTGACTCTTGTTTTTTGTAATCTCCGGTCACGTTTCCTTTTACGTTCAATTTTGGACTTTTTTGGCGACGAGAATTTCTTCTCCTGTGGCTCGGCATATGTATGCCATTAAAATTAATGCAATGCAGCCTTTTAAACTTGTCGGGTCAGTGACAAGCCCCTCACACTGCTCTGCTCCTCCGTTTCTGCTGCTTTCAGTTACGTCACGCTGGCTCTGAACGAAAACGCGTTGTGGAAACGCGTTGGCCTAGTACTTTTTGACCCTCTCTGCTATTATAGTTTTTCAAGATGGCGGAATGACATGGAAGCCTCCGTGGACCTACCCGTCACATGTATATAAAGATAATAAATTCTTCGTTTACGAGGATAAGTCAGATAATTGGCAGAGGTATTTGTACACCATTGAGGACATATTTATGAATAAAAATATTGATTTTAGATAATAAAATACCTAAAAAACTACACATAGTCCCCTTATCTAACATGAACTAACCATGAGCAACACATTTGTTACTGTATTTGTTAATCTTAGTTAATAATAATACACATGTTAATTGTTTGTTCATGTTATGTCACAGTCAGTGCATTAACTAATGTTAACAAATACAACTTTTGATTTTAATAATGTTTTAGTAAATGCTGAAATTAATATCAACTAAGATTAATAAATGCTGTAGAAGTGCAGTTCATTATTAGTTCATGTTGACAAATTTAACTATGAAACCTTATTGTAAAGTGATACTGATTTCATGATAGCTAACACTATATGCATATAATACATACATAAAATTTAAAATTTAAAACATCAACAAAACTAAACATGAATTCCTCATAATTACCTTCTTGATTCTTACTGTTTTGTTTGGTAAAGTACATGATGATGCAACAATTTGAAGAGAATCTTGTTGAGGAAATTCAATAAAATCAATAGAGTGGTGCAGGGATGACGTAATTGTGTTGTCCAAAACCCAGAAACAGAAGAGTTAGCATTTTAGTACTTTTGGTTCTACTGTCTTGAAGGCATTGGTTTTTTTTGAATGGGCTTTAGTTAAATGCTTGAAATTAGGTCTGTGGCGAGCACAAGCTCAAGGTATTTTCACTTTTTCTTATAAAATACATCAGAAATACTCTCTTGGGATTTTTTTAAGCTTTCACTTGTCTTGTAAAAGGCGGTTGCTAACAAGTTGCTAAAAAGGTTTCAGAGGCTGTCATGGACATTAAATGTCATTAGCCGAACAGGTAAACTCATCTACTCACTAATTGGCTTTCACAGCCTCGTTGTGTTTATAATCACGCTCTTGAAAACATTTCTAACTTTAACTTTCAGGGAAAATGTTTTTAAACAAAGACTGAGGGGCCGTTTACAACATGACACCGTTTTCAACTAAAACGTTTTGGCCGTTCACTTACATGAAAATGCAAACTTTTGAAAACGGGTTTCAAAGTGCAGGATTTTGAAAACGGTGACGTTATGCGCACGCGTATTACGTGTTCAGTCTATAGGCGTGCAGTGTTTCTTCACAAAGTGACATCGCCAACTACTGGCCTGCTTTGCATATACAGCGTTTTTAGTCGTTTTCGTAAATCCTTGTGAAAGGGGATTTTTTTTTTATGTTGTTGTCTGTTTGCGAAAACTTCTGTTTTTAGTACATCGTTGTCATGTAAACGTAACCCTGAAAGAGTTGTCGGAAGCTTAGTGACGGTGACGTTCAAGTCATGCAACCCTGGGGTTGTTCATACGCTTCAAAATTCATAAAAGCTGTGTTTTAAATAATATTTTGTAAAATTATAATAATTTCGCTATGTTCGTTTGATGTGTTATGCATTCTAATTGTATCAACATCTTTTCATAGAATGTCAAGAAAATAAAGGATAAAAAGAAAAAGAAAAACAAAGGAACTCTTCTTTTTTTCTTTTTGTTCCTTCGGCCCCTGCGGAGGTCTGTGCACGCCACTGTTCCTACATCATGTTTTTAAACCTCTATAACCTCTATATTTGTACAGAGCAAATTAAGAGCGAACTAGAAATATCTGCGATTGTTGTATTATTTTTTTCCACAACGCTTGCCCTAAATTATTTTGACTTTAGTCAAATACATAAGCTAATGCTAAATTTCTCGTCACTCTGCATGGTGAACCTTCATTATATGGATTTAGACCTTTTGCCAACATTATGGTAAAATAACAGCTGGTGGTTTAAGTAATGCTGGCATCAAATCCAACATACAAGGAGAATTCAATCAAAGGAGAGTGGCCACTTTAGACAATTATATCAATTAAGAAAACTAAGTGCCTTCTTTAATTATATACATTGTGTTATAATTATTAACATCAGGGGGTCTTGTGATGCACACTCTTTATTAAAACATGCAGACATCATGAACACTCCCAAATTAGTGCATCAAATCACAGATGTCTTTTTTTAATAATTGAAGCTCAAAAATCTATCCATCTATCTATCTGAATGATTACTCCGTCCATCCATCCATCCATCTATCAATCTATCTGAATGATTACTAAATATCCATCCATCCACATATCTATCCATCCATCTATCTATGATTACTACCTGTCCATCCATCCATCCATCCATCCATCTACCTATCCACCTATCTATCTATCTATCTATCTATCTATCTATGATTACTATCTATCTATCTATCTGAATTACTCTGATGGATGGATGGATGGATGGATGAAACAGATAGTAATAGATAGATTCCCATCCATTCATCTATTAATATCTGTTCCATCCATCCATGTTTTGACAAGCTTAGTTATTCTATTTAAAATGCATATATTAGGCTATATGAATTACTTTAAATTTCAACTAATTTTAGTTCTACTTATATTCAAATTAGATTTACAATTCTGCATCATGTTTGGTACCTCAATTCAAATTCAGGAATTTGTTCGAAATTTAAATGATTTTCTCAAATCAACTGTGAATGGCACACAACCCTGCTCTTCATCTTTTTATTTTGGCAGATTTATATATTGCCTCCAATTTTTTTGGCTAAATTTTCAAGTCTTTTTTAACCCGTTTCATTATTAACCACAAACAGGTATAAGGATGCATTAAAGTGATAAAGAAAATCCAAAATGAATCCTGGGACTGTGATATCTTGTGGTGACATCGGCAAATCAGTACAAATGAGCTTATTAGCAGGTAATCTAGAGCTTTTTGCCTCAGCCTTTTTTACCATTTGTTCAGAAATTAAAACTCATCTGGGCTTCCATGCATGAAATAAAAATAATAGTACTAATTTTTACTGAGCAAATTGATTAAGCCATAAGATAAGTTAAACACTTTTAAAGTTCCATTCCTTTCTAATAAATATTTGATGAGCTCAGTCTCCCTTGTTCCACCACCAGTCACATAAAAGAGGACCAACACAGACAGAACGCAGCCTCAGGAAACACCTCAACAGCTCATTCTTCAAGCAGATACCCACATGCGGTGAAATTTGTCAGTTCTACAGGTAAATCCGCAGCCAATTAGGAACCGTGCCAGGGCGGACTGCAAAATACTGCGCGCGGTCAAAGAGGATTTTGTGATCAACTGAATCTAGAGCCGCACTAAGCTGCACATCTGCCTTTAAAGCGGCAACTGGAGATTTGTTCTTGTTTCATGTATTGATTATTTGATTTTCCATTTAGCGGACTTCACAGCGGTAAATAAACACATAGTTTGCATTGCAAAAAAAAAAAAAAAAGGAAAGGAGTCACTGGTTTTTGTTCATCATTAGTTTTGCGTAATGTCTTTTATCTGCAGAAAAGCAGGCCGGAGAGCTGTAGTCCACCAAATGCATGAACCCGTTGAAGCTAGTGTGCCAATTTATCATTCAATGTGGAAACGCTGCCAAAGAAAATCGTTACTTCCAACTTGGAGACATAATTGCACATTTATTTTGCGTAAACTGTCGTCGGTGTTTAGCTGACAAAAAAAATGGCAGTTGTTTGTTGTGTGTGTACTGGCGGGAGAGCGACAGACAGAGAGAGATGTAACACTTGTTTGGATGATGTGTCTTTATCAGTCTAGTGTCTTGGCAGATGGCTTACTGAACCCTAGTGACACTGAGTGTGTGTGTGTGTGTGTGTGTGTGTGTGTGTGTGTGTGTGTGTGTGTGTGTGTGTGTGTGTGTGTGTGTGTGTGTGTGTGTGTGTGTGTGTGTGTGTGTGTGTGTGTGTGAGACACAAATGCCAGCTGGAACTACAGTCTCAGACAGCTGAATGATTGACCTCTTTGACTTCAGCTATCTCTCTCTCTCTCTCTCTCTCTCTCCGTGTGCGCATGTGCGGGCGTCTGAGGAGCGTGTGAGCGTCTGAGCGAGTTGCGGCGTGTTTGAGTGAGTTGTTAGTTTTTTTCCTTTTCTCTTTATTTTGTTTAGATATTTTGGTTTAGTGTTCATTTAATTGTCGCCGGGTTTTTCACCTAAGGGTGTAAAATGGGGACAAATTCAGATGGTTGTGTTACTTTAACCGCTCAACATGGGTGCAAATGTCTACCTGATGAGTCCATAACAGTTGAGGATTGTCTAGTTGCGATCAGCAGCGAAATTGGTGCTTGTAACATTGTGTCCGCATCAAGGATGAACAAGGCTGTTGTTGTCTTTTTGAAAGAAGTCTCTTTGGTTCAGCATCTAGTTGAATATGGTTTATCCGTTAGAGATACTTTTTTATCAGTTTTGCCGTTGTCGAGTCCTTCCAAGAAGGTTATCCTTTCGAATGTCCCCCCATTCATTTCTAAAGATTCACTCGAGCGTTTGTTAGGACGCTATGGTAAACTAGTTGGGCCGATTAAAATGATCCCTTTAGGATTAAAAAATCCAGAACTCAAACATGTGATGTCATTTAGACGTCAGACTTTCATGATTCTGAATTCTGAATTTAAATCCTTGAATACGTCAGCTAAAACCACTGTGCTGGGTAAAGATTATACCATTTATATCAGTACTGAATCAATGAGGTGTTTTACTTGTGGGAAGTACGGTCATACAAAACTGGTATGTTCAATGAATGATGAGGCTGACACTAATGTGAATGAGGTTAATCATTCTACGGAACATTTGCCTTCTGCTCCAGTAAATAATGAAGGTGCCAGCAGTGACAGAATTGATCAGGTAATTGATGCGCCTTCTCTCTCTGAAGATGGAGAAAGTGCTAACGAGCCTATAACGAACGAGCATGTTGCCGTGAATACCGTTGTAAGTGTAAATGACAGCACAGTGCGGGCTGAAGTACAGCGCGCTGACGCAGATCTCGCCGGCGAAATCGGTGAACCGGAGCGGCCAGTAGATCCGGCTGAGCTCGTGATGCCTGGCGGAGAGTTGGTCGATTCGCAGGCATCAGGATTTAGCCTGTCTCAGGGTGATGCTGGTGTGTTGATAGAAGGAAGTGAGATGGATTCTGATAGTGACACTTCTGATATAGCAGAAAATCTTACTATTGCAAATTCCCAGGGAGGGTCTGCAGAGAATGGTCACATTTTTAAATTAAAGCATCCTTATTATACTGTTAGTCAAATTAATAATTTTTTGGACAATACCTTTAACCAGCGAAAACCAAAACTTGAGAAATACTTCCCAGATTTACAGCTCTTCGTTGATTCATGTATGATGGCAATGAGAAAGGCAACACTGGAGGAGCTTGATCAGCCTAAACGCTACAGGCTCAAAAAATACCTGAGCACTGTTAAAAAAAAGATTAAAAGCTCGGTTCAAAGACTATAGGGGTCATGATTGTCAGTTTATTATTTTGGGTTTCTGGATACCTTAACATTATCTTTTCCATGGCATCCATAAATATTGGATCTTTTAACATCAATGGATGTCGGGACACAACAAAGAGACTTGCTCTGTTTAATTATTTGCAACTTAAAAAGGCAGACATTATTATGCTTCAAGAGACTCATTCTGACTTACAGAATCAGACACAGTGGAATTGCGATTGGAAGGGAAATATTTTAATGAGCCACGGGACTAATCTTAGTGCTGGTGTTGCTATACTTTTTTCTCCATGTGTCTTTAATCAACCAGTTATGTTTGAGATAATACCTGGTCGACTTTTAAGAGCAGATATTATGGTTGGACAAATAGGGTTTTCTTTTTTTAATGTATATGCTCCAAATGTTGGACAAGAGCGTAAGATATTTTTTGAAAAGTTGTCAGATGCCTTGTCACAGTGCCCACAGGATAATGTTGTGGTAGTTGGAGGTGATTTTAACTGCACTATAAACCCTGATTTAGATAGGAATCACGATGAACCTCACTCAAGTTCTGCAGAAGTTTTAAAAAATGTTATTGGTTATCATGATCTTGTTGATATATGGAGAGATAGTTTTCCTGGGGTTAAACAGTATACCTGGTTAAAAGTTAACTCAAATTCTTTGTCTGGAGCGAGACTTGACCGATTTTACGTTGCAAAGAGTAATAGTGGTAGGTTTTATAACAGCCTAATAGTACCATCTTTTCTATCTGACCATCATTATATCTCCGTGGCTGTTTCTGTCCTGTCTTCTAAAACTCACAAATCACACTGGCACTTTAACAACAGATTATTACAGGATCACTCTTTTATTCACTCTTTTGGCTTTTTTTGGCAATCTTGGAGAGAGGAGAGATGTAGTTTTCCTTTATTAAGTCAGTGGTGGGACATAGGCAAAGTGCATATTAAGTTGTTTTGCCAACAATATACTGCCCATAACACCAGAACTCTCAGAGAAAAAATGAGATCTCTTGAAGAAGACATTCTGAGACAA